>JAQGBS010001134.1:0-17026 GCA_034698545.1 Acrobeloides obliquus | reverse complement strand
CACAATGTATAAAATTTTTTGTTTCAATTTTTTTCGAAAAACCGTTAGCAATTTTTTCAATTTAAAACCAAATAACACGCTTCCTTGGCCCTGATTCAGAGAATGGGGTGGATGTACTGAAACAAGAATCAAACATTTTGATTTTCGCTTCAATACATCCACCCCGACTGCGCGCATTCCCAAACCGTCAAAATGCTTCCTTGACTCTGATTCAGAGAAAGGATAAGTATTTACGTAAATAAATTGATTTTCGCTCCAATACACTGATTTCTTCCCTGAATCAGGGTCACGGAAGCGTTTTCACAATTTGGGAGTGCGCGCAATCGACCGCATATTTTATCTGTATAAGATGATAATAATAAAAAGTTACCGAATGCCCAGATTAAAACATTTGCAATTTGAGATATGATAGTAGGCTGATTAAATGGAGCAAATAAAAACAAAATAAAATCCCATTCCCATGAAACGAATTTTACGGACTGATAAACGAGAAAACCTCTAAAAAGATTTTGCTAAAGAAAAGAAAGCGCTTGGTTTTGTTCGAACTCTAATCCTGATCGTATTTTTGATTTTGGTCCTGAATCTAATCCGGATTTTGATTCTGGCCTTGACTTTTGTTGTCGCCCCGTTCCGGGTCCTAATCATAGTCTTGGTTCTGGTTCTTATCCTATACCAGATCCTGTTTTTGCTCTGGGTTTGGATATTACAAGAAACTTACAGTATATCCGCACTCCCTTGAGCCATGAATATGATAAAATAAGTTGAATCATATGGAGGAGTTCTTCTCTTCCTCCATATTGAAATGAGCACCAAAACATACAATGGTAGGCTTATTAGAAAGTTGTATGCAGTAAAAATTTTACTTATCCACACGACCACCTCTATTGAAAGCATCTTTATCGGATTACAATTTAAAATCGACTATTCGATTAAAGAAAACTAAATTTCATACGTAAGTCGTATAATAATTGGGGTAAAAATGCTCAAGCTATGATTAAAGAGTATAGACGGTGTTTCATACATAATTATAGTCAAGAAAATAGCACTTAAGAGCACATGTAGCACAAATTTTAACTAAAAAAAATTTCACACATCAAAGATAAGATTTATTTTAGGAAGCGGAACTTAAACTGACGGCGAAGTGTTATAAAACGCTTGCTTCTCACTGTTTTCTGGTCTATAAGGCAAACAGCGATTCTAAAAAGTAGTATAAAACGAGCATTGAACATTCTGGAAGCCAGGGATGAAATGATAGTATTTAAACCAATAATTTTTCAATATTTATTCCTGTAATTTTTGTAGAATTTATATGTCACCGGGAAAGAGAGGAGAGTCAACTAACTGAGAAAAATCAAGAGCAAAGACGTCAAAAATGCTCAGTTTTGAAAAGGCAGCTTGCAACGGCACGCATCTGTAAGTTCTTTAAACAGATGAATCTTCATTCGACATTGAACAAAACTGGTAGAACGACAGAATCCTGGCTCCCAGTGCCACAGCTGCAAATTCTAATGGCAGAATTGTTCAGAAGTCTTTGCATACTAAATCTGTGGTGGTCTGTTCATTTTTCCGATTTCATAAACAATGAATAATGGCCTGCTAACTCACCGGCGTGATGAAGACTCGGATTGAATTTTATATCATTTTTTAAATAAAAATTTTCCCCGCTTGGCATCGTGATGACTTGATTTAAGGAACAATTTTTTTCAATTCATTAGCGCTCATTACCGTACAATCAGAAAAAGGGCACATAAATCCGTCTTTGATAAGCTTTACAGAATCACAATCGAACCAATGTTGACCGTATCTTAAAAAAGTGGCATATAATGGAATTTTGACAAAAATTTTAAAGGAGACAAGTAAAAAAACTTTATATTTTTACAAAATTTAGCATTAAATTTAGACATCATTGAGTTTGACTTGATAAATTTGCCCTCGGTCATCTTCTGCAACACTTTTCATGTGCTGGTAGGTTGTAGATTACCATCCAAAACCAAATAGCAATCCAGTCAACAAACGCGCTGCACAGCAGCCACAAAGAGAAATATTCCGGTCGTAGCTAAAATTTACGTACGGTCTTCTTTGACAAAATATACCAAAAAATACCTGTCTTTAGACAATAACTCTATCTTGATGTTGAGTTCCATAACTGTAATCCTGTATGTAGTTTGAAAGTGTCCTAGGTGCAGCTATGGCCATAATGGCAAAGAAAATAATGAAAATCGTGTAGATGACGATTCCGATGGCCTAAAAAAAGTCTTTGTCCACATAATAAAAAATCAATTTTACCTCAAAAATCAAGAAAGGTAAATATCCTCCTGGTTTATGAGATTTATCGGCATGAATGATGCATCTCCACTTATGATATTAAAGATGTTGCTCACAATGCCTATGACATTACCTGTAAATGCAGATGCTAACAACCCGATGATGCCAAGAATTAAAATCAAATAGCCGATTATCAAAGCCCCGGTCTAAAAGAGTTTTTTGAGGTTAAAAAATAAGATTTACTCAACATGAATGGACTCACAACAGTAGTGATCCTTTGACATTTTTAGTCAATTTTTAATCAAGAAAAGAACCAAAAACACGCAAGAAAATGACTGATAATTAAACTTAAATAAAAAATCTAGAAAATTAGACACCTAATGGCTTCGTAATTTTGTTAGGAACCCTACGTGTCAGTGTGGATGAGGTTCCGAAGAGACTGAATGCCTATATCAATGCAAAAGAAGGATATTTTGAATTATAGAATTTTGTAATTGATTTCGAGTCGGAATATGGATAGTATTGTACTGTAAAATTTTACTATATACAATCTAATTTGGTTGAAAAAAATACATATTTATTGAAAAAAATAATTTACAGACAACGAATTTTAGTAGCTACAAATATAACTTTGTAGAGTGCTACATGCTAATTCGTCCAAGTTCCATCATTTGCATTTAATACGGTACAACCAGCAGTTGCATCTTGGCTTGGATATCCTAAATTTTCTTTAAACAAAAGGCTAGCTCTAAATATACCGCTTTTCCAATTCCTATAAGATTTTGAATCGTAGTTGACCACAGTCCAGTTAGAAATATATGCACTTTCAATTAAGTCAATATAAAATCCAGTGCAACTTGAATATGCTTGAATTTTCAACTTTTCAATAAAGTCTTATATTATTTTTACCAAAACGAGCGGCAACTGTACTCAAAAACCTGAAACTCAAATACGCTAAAAGACTTTACTGAACTTTAAAATCCTGTATACAACCATACAGGACCTCAAAGACCGTATAAAATAAAAAATTTATTGAAAACTTAAAATTAAGAAAAACGATTTCTACAAAATTTGGCCTTAAATTTAAACATGATTGAGCTTGACTTGATAAGTTTGCCTACGGTCATATTCTTCAACACCTTTCATGTGCTGGTAGGCTTTGTAGATCACCACCCAAAACCAGATAGCAATCCAGTCAATAAACGCCATCACAGCCGCATAAAAGAAATACAATACGCGAATAACTAAAATTTAATTTATCCACAACTAAAAAGCATTAATCTTTTAATATACCATGATAATGGTGATATGGGGAATAAGTAAAAATATTTTCGGTGGGATACCCTCTTATAAAAATTTTTAAGGGCCGAAAAAATTGTTGCTGTAGCTCAACCATAGTAGCCCGGACTGCAGACAATACATGAAAAGAATTAGTAGTCCGTGCTACAAGCAAGAGAGATCCAACTGTAACCCAAACAACAGAAAAATGGGTGAAAAGCATATTTAAAACACGTTCCGCGTGAGAATCGAGCTTCGAATGTCACAAAAAATTTTTCATCGCTAAACGAAAATTTAGGTGGATATTCTGATAGAACTCATCGAGTTATGCAACTTTAGTTCTGGGCTTCCGACGCGGCGACCTCTCCCCATGGAGCTATGACCCCTAGAAGTTGGGAGAAATGACCATTTTTTGAACAAACTTGAATCGGCTCTAAGTCATTAAGTCTTTTAGCTTTTGAAAAACGGTCTTTTGCATTTTGCAGCTGGAGATTGGGGCTTCATTTTATGCCAAGACCACCTTAGTCCCAGACACTCACGTAATTTTATACTTGACCAAATATCCAAAAATACCCCCAAAATTGACGTCTTCTTACGGAGTAAAAGTATCCAAAGTACCCTTAAACGATCAGCGCACAACTTGAAACTTTCCATAAAGATAGCTCTATATATGGGGAACGTTTATGCAAAAAATCAAAAAAATTGAGTGGCTTTAAAAAGTAGGGCACCAATTTGAACTGAAAGAGATCAAAAAATGAAATTCTTTAGATTAGCGAAATTTGTCATAATTTATATATATTCGGAAAATTCATGAAAAATAGAGCATTTTTGTTTTTATAGTAAATTCTGAATCGATATCGTTGTTGAGATAATCGCGTTTGAAGTTGGCGATTTTTTAGTTGCGATTTTGAATTTGAATTTCCAGCCAAAACCCTGATTTTCAATTTTGGCGGGAAATTAAATTCAAAATAAATTCCAAAAGTACTCATTATGGGCCCAACTACTTGCACACAATTTTACGTGAGCGCATGGTCTAGATTCATTGACACAATATGCCAAAAAATACTTGTCTTTGAATCAATTTCTCTATCTCTATGTTGAGTTCCATAACCGTAATTCTCTGTGTAGTTATAAATTATTTCAAGTGCAACTATGGCCATAATGACAAAGAAAACGATAAAAATCGTGTAGATGACGATTCCGGTGCCCTAAAAAAGTCTTTGTCCACATAATAAAAAGTCAATTTTACCGCAAAAATCAAGTAGGGTAAATATCCTCCTGGTTTATGAGATCTATCGGCATAAAGGATACATCCTCCAATCATGACATACAAGGCGCAGTTCACAATGCCTATGGGATTAATTGTAACAACAGATACTAACAACCCGATGATGCCAAAAATTAAGACCAAAGAGCCGATTATCAAAGCCCCGGTCTAAAGAAGTTTTTTGCGGTTAAAAAGAAGATTTACCTTAACATGAATGCACCCACAACAGCAGTGTTCCTTTGACATTTTTAGTCAATTTTTAATCAAGAAAAGAACCAAAAATACACAAGAAAATGACCAAGAATTAACCTTTAGAAATGTAGAAAATAAGACGTTTATTGACTTCGTAAGGGTGAATCATAAAAAAAATAAAAGTAATAAAACTTTACAGACAAATGCAATGCTTATAAATCAATTTGTCAGCTGTCTTAAGTTTTTATGGGCCACACGCCAAGACATTTTTTATCTTGTTTATTGCAAATGGTTGCTTAACCCATTAACGCCCACTGGGTCATATGTGGAACGCAATGTAAATGAACCTCTAGAGTAGTCAACTTAAACCCATTTCAGAAACACAATAGCTCACAATAGCTTCTTCTAATAAAATGCAACAATTTTTTCAAAGATCACCAAGGGTGATTTATTTGTTTTCATGGCTAAAACATTGATGCAAAATTTGAAATTGTCATTTTTCACCCCAAAATTTTGACGATTTTTGAAGGGTTTCATTTTTTCAAACGATAAGTTTTCTTAGGAAAGCTTGAATAAAAATGATAGTTTAAAACCTCAGAATCTGAGCTTCAAAATGACACCAAAACCAAGTCAAACTGATTTATCAAAAGTTATGATAAAAACTCTGCTAGAAATGGTCTCCCAAGTGCTGTTGCAAAGTTGACTCCCCCTTTAAGGGGTCCAGATAATAGGTCATCTCGATCGAAAATTTTTTTGCCAAAACAGCCTATATAGGGGTAAAATCATGCGAAAAATCGATTGTGCGCATTCCCGAAGCGTGAAAATTCTTCCTTAATCCCTGATTCAGGGAAATAGATGTCTGTGAAGTGAAAATCAAAAAATTTTGGGTTTCTCGCCTCAAAATCACTTTTATGGGGGTAATTGGTTTTATTTGCAAAAAAACAAGCTATACTTTTAACTTGAAAATTGAATAGTCTTATCAGAAAACTATGCAATAAGCTTGATTATTCATTTTAGCACTAACATACTTTCATTAACTCCGGTTTTTGAGAAAATGTACTGTTAGGAGTCGTTCACGTCATGTAAGAAACTGGGGGAGGGGGTTTGGCACCTTCTAATAAGCTTATGCCTAAGCTTAAGCCTAGGCCTAAGCCTAGGACTAACCTTAAGCCTAAACTTAAGCCTAAGCTTAAGCTTATGCGTTAGCTTAGGCCTAAGCCTAGGTCTAAGCATAGGCTTAAGCCTAAGCCTAGGCATAAGCTTAAGCTTAAGCCTAAGCTTAGGCCTAAACTTAAGCCTAAGCTTAAGCCTAGGCCTAAGCTTAAGCTTAGGCCTAAGCCTAGATCTAAGCCTAAGCCTAGGCCTAAGCCTAAATGTTTAGGCAGAGCTGAGAATCTCAGTTTTGCTTAGGCATCTCTGAGATGTCGGATTCTTCGTTCTGCGGTAACATGTACCAACCACACGATCTTTTTCATTAGATTATTTTTTTAAATGAAATTAATTTATTTTTAACATTTACAATTTAATTTTGTGCAATAAAATTGCCTTCATAGTTCAGTAACATGCCATATGGAAACGTTCCATATGGGGTGTAGTAAGCCACGAGAACCTGGCTCGCCGAGAAATTGATTGTCTCATTTTGTATGACATTTCTTCCATCGCAGCTTGTCTTGAACTCTTTTACCACTTATCATCACCCAAGATTTTCACATATCCTCTTGGAGGGATGTCTGCATAGGCTATCGTCATATTAAATCTAGCCAGGCCTTTGGAGCAGCCAATGTGTTGTGCAAAACCTTGTTTATAGTTTCCATCGAAAGGATAGTTAACCGACTGAATTACACCAACTTTTCTATCTTCAAATATGATATCATCATTGAGAGGAGTAGAGAGAACAGTCTTGCTGGTGTAGACTAAATTAAGCACACCATCTGGTGGGATGATGAAGTTTATGAGATTTCCAAATACATTAGTATCGGTGAAAGATGATGCCGAATCTTGACTGACTTCAAAAAGCTTGAAATTCGTAACGGAGTTAGGTAGACCTGGAGGATAAATAAACCCAAATTCAGAAGAGACTTTGACAAGAATTTCCTTGATAACTGATGTTGGAGATGTGCAAAATTGGTAGGGTGTATGGTAGATCATATTCAAATTCTTCGACCCAAATTGGGACCAAGATGGTGAACATGCAGCTGCCAGTGCTAGCAGCAGCGATGGTTGAAGAGAATGTTGTGTTCCCTAAAAATTTTTCTATGAATCAAGATTTGAGAATTTCATGTTTTTTAGTCCTCAATAAATTTGGGCAACCCTAAAAAATTTGAGAGCTACAAATAAAACTGGACAGTACCAAAAAATTGGGTAGTCTTCAAAAATTTTGGTATTTTTTGAAAAAAATTTGGGTAGAAGTAATTCACAAAAAAATGATATTTCGGAAAGATCATGAAAAATTGTGCATTTTTGTTTTTACGGCTTGTTCTGAAACTTGTTTGAATGTTTTGCATCAATTTTTTCAATTTTCATAAAATGAACATTTTTTTATAGCTAAAAGAGACGAACAAAATGACACCAAATTATTCAATTTGAACATTGTTTTGAATTATTGAAACGAAAACATGAATCAGAATTTTCTTTTCAATAACCCAAAACAATGTTTAAATTGGATAATTGTGGTGTCATTTTGTTCGTCTCTTTTAGCTATAAAAAATGTTCATTTTATGAAAATTATAAAATTAATGTAAAAATCGATTTTTCCACAAAAAATTCAAAAAAGTTTGTGTATTACAACGAAGAGCTTGTACACTAACTCAAAATTTCAAACGCAATTATCTCGAAAACTACAACGATTCAGAACATGCCGTAAAAACAAAAATGCTCCATTTTTCATGATTTTTCCGAATATAACATTTTAAAATATGATTGTAAATTACTGGACTGGTTCTTTAAGACAACCCCACAAAATTTGAACTGCCCAAAAAATTCAAATTTTCTATAATTTCTCTAAAACATACAAGGATAAGCCATATTAAAATTATTTGTTGTGTTACAATTTGCCGCATGGATCTCCGGTATTCTGAGCAACATCATAAAATTGGCTCCTAATAATCCAAGTTCAGGTTTTTGCATCGTCATGACGCCATTTTGGAACTCAAAAACTTGAGGTTTCGACTCTTCTTTGTCTGAGATCAATGTTGTTGTATAATTCGTCAAATTTCCGGCTGCATAAAGGGGTAAATAAACTTTCGAGTCATTGAAGCTCATGGCCCATAGCTCTAAAGTTCCGGTGCTGGCTTGTACGGAAACAAGATTGGCTACGTAATCCAATTTGATGGAGGAAATGGGGAGAGCGTTATTTAGAGTGAAATTCTAAAATATCGTGGCCTATCTATTTTGTTGCTCAAATGATTTACTTCGATGTAAAGACTATATTCTGGATTATCATTTCCATAGTATCTATAAGATAACTCTATATCCTAAAAGCATCCATTATCATAATCGCAAATACCATTATTGCTATTTGAGGTAAAAGATATACATAGATCCGTCTCTTGAGTGAGTAAGTTTCCTGAGAAGGACCCATCAGACCACTCAACTAGGTAGTCTAACAAAGAAAGGTTGTTTTTGCAATTAGTCAACCTAACAACAGAGTGGCAGGTGACATTATAAACTCTAAAGTCTATATAGACACCGTCTCCCGGCTGATAGTAGTCTGTATGGATTTTGTAGTCGCATGATAAGCATGGACAAATTGTGTCAGAATCAAGGACTCCATATGTACGTTTTGGCTTGGAGATATTGTGTTTTTGGGTTTTATTGTCTCTTTCAGGCTTCGCTACTTGAAAATAATTGTTATCTCCCATAGTTGACGTCGGATACAGTTTCACTTTAGAAAAACTACGGGAACTGTTGAGGTAAAATGTTGAAGGTGAGTAACATTGACAATTAGGGTTTGCCGTGGTTGTGGATAAGGAGGTTGTCGACATCGAAACTTGGCCTTGTACTAAACAGTTTGACATCAACATCAATAAGCCGATGACTACCATAAAATTGGAGAACTTCTGTGGTCGCAGCACGCCAAAAAGTAGAACTAATCCTAGAGTCCACGAGACTCCATAGAAATTGCTAGCTGAGTTGTGCGACACAGTATGTTGAGGCGGAGACGGGAGGGATATGGGTCATGGAGTAGGGAGGGGGTAAGTCATCGGCGCCGGGGGACCCCCTTCTAAAAAAGGGCCTGCAGGTTCGATCCCGCTAGAAGCCAATTCTTTATTCAGTGTCCAAAAACGGATAAAAATTTTTGCCTAGATGTAATTTTAAGCGGGGAATCAATTGCGCGCATTCTCGAAGCGTAAAAACGCTTTCCTGATTCAGGGACGAGATGGGTATATTAAAGCGAAAATAAACTAAAATTCGAATTTTAGTTCATCTTCGCTTCAATATACCCACCTCGACCCTGAATCAGGGTCTCCGTTTTTGAACATTGCAAAAAGAATTGGCTCCTAGCGGGATCAAAACTGCGGGCCCAAGTTGCTTAACTTGCCAGATCGGATGAGATCGCTCTTTACAGGGGTCGGGAAACTTTTTTAGGATTGTGGCTGGAAACAGACTCTAGTAGCGATGTTTATTTTTTTGAATACTTGCCTCCAGGCGGGATAATAAAATTCAATAAATTCCCATAGACAAAAGTACCACTCCAATGTTTTGCCAAAGCTTGAGTAAATTCAAACAATTCAAACTCAAGCAAGTTAGGGTCAACACCAAATGGTGATACCACTTTAACCGAGCCATTACCCACATAATTTAAGCTGGAAATATGCACAATCGGCAATAGATACGTAGATTCATCTGTAATTATCGAATACATACACGAACCAGAATTAGCTGCCGATATCGACTTTGTAAATGTCTTGTTATAAGGATAGGCATAGTCGAAATTTCTTGTATCGTTACAATTAGCTGCATGTAGTTCAGGAATCCGCCAGAAGAACTGATAGATACCTTCGGAAGCGAATAAAGATGGTATCGTTATGGTTAAGCTATTGCTCTTTGATTTTACAGGGCCAAAATTTGTCCATGGCACTAGGGTTGTTACATAATTTGTTAGAGATGGGGCATCATATACAGCAATGAAGAAGGAAGTGTTATAGACACAGGCTGACCATAGCTCTAAGGAATGGTTGTCGGTGGTGTTCATGCTGAAGCCAACATATTTCTTAGAGAGATCACCAAAATTATAGACGGAATAGGGATGACTTGGTTGGAGGGTCAGATGCTAAAAAATTAATTTAAACTCTTAGTCCGTTTCAACTCATAAGTCCAAAGAGCTGAAACAAATCTTCGTGGGGTCTTGGCGTCTAACTAATCCAATCTGGCAAACTAAGCAACGTTTGAAACCCAGGTTTGATCGTACTAATGATGTAATTTTTGCAGCAGCTGCAAAACTTCTGCTGCAAAAAATTACATCGTTGTCTAGACTGCCTGTCAAAAGTTATCAAAGAGAAAAAATTTTGGATAACAAGTGTCGCGAAATATCTGTCGCAGTAACAAGTATTGCAAAATATTTGTCGCGATAACAAGTGTCAGGAAATGAGTGTCGGCAACCGCAAAGTAACAGCGGTCCGTATGCCGTAAAATCATCGCATACACGCTCTGGCAAGCACTAGCTCACACAGTGAAACATTCTGGAGCTCTGATAATTTCGTTCTGACACACTGATACGCGCTGACATGCACTGGCACTCACACATTGACTCATACAATGCTCTATAGCTGTAACCAGGGGGCTATAGCCCCTTGAGGTCCCGGATTGACGGAAAAAATCAAAAGGATGATTGATTACGCTTTATACCGTTACAAAAAAATGTATTTCTAGCCTCCCTGTCACCAAATCCAGGCTACAGCTATGCAATGCTGTGACACGGTCTGACACTTTCTAGCAAGCTATGGCACGCCCTGTCATGCACTGACAGACGCACTGTTGTACACAATAATTTAAACTTTACCTCAAGACGCATATTATTGAATGTCAGTTCTGTTCCTCTTTCCACGTATTCAAAATTCAAATGCCAATAACACCTATTTTCACCATCAGAATCATATGAACATGTTCCGGAAGGCGACCGTGACGTAAAACTAATGCAAAGCTCCTTCTCTTGAGTTAAAAATGGATATCCTAGGCTATCAGATTGGCCAACATTGTTGATCACTTCCAACATGTTTATGTTATTCTGGCAGTTTGTTAGAATAAGTTGGGCATCACAATGCCAAAAGTCGTGTTTATATGCGATCAGGACCGCGTCGTCGTTTTCGAAAAATAGTTGGATGCGAATTTTGTAGGTGCAATTGAGGCATGCGACGTTTTCACAGCCTTTGCCATTCGTCGGGTATAAATCGAATGTGCTAAATTTGTGCAAATTTAATTTCTGGTGATGGAAGTCTCTTGGGAAAGATTTTTGGGATTTGGAAATCCCTTGGAATAAATTTCAGGCAACTAAAATTTCAGGCAACCAAAAATTTCAGGCAACTCTTGAGAAAAATTTCTGGCAATTGGAATTCTCTTGAAAAAGATTTCTGGCAACATTAGGAAAGATTTTTGGCAGCTGGAAATCTATTAAGAAAGATTTTATGCAGCTGGAAATCCCTTGAAAAAGATTTCTAGCAGCTGGAAATCTCTTGGGAAAGATTTTGTGCAGCTAGAAATCTCTTGGGAAAGATTTCTAGCAATTGGAAATCCTTTAGCATGAATTTTCGGCACTGGCACCCCGGAATAGCTTATCCAAAATTAGGAGAAATGAAAAAAATATTATTATTTTAAATTTCACTAAAATTTACCTATACTCTTGAGATTTATTGATGAAAACCTCATTTGGTGTCGAGCATCCACAGGAATTAGTTGCCGTAGTTGTCTGAGCTAAAGCCTTCGGAAAAGACACCAAAATCGTCAAAATGCAAAATAATAACACCCAAAACATTAAAGTGTCAAAATCTTCAGTGTCAAAATTTCATTCAAAATTCAGCGTGGCGCTGAATTTGAGAATGCCAAGATGCTGACGCCGTCCAGTGCCGACGTTTCCGCTGTGTCTGTGATTGTCCCCCGAGCAGTCTCCACCTTTTTTCAAAGTTTCTCGGCGTTTACCTTGCATCAATGCCCATTCCAAATTTTGATACAAATTTTTGTCGGTTTTCGTCAAATTAAACGAAGGATCCGAGATGTTGTTGAAGGTCTTAGTCAAAAGAGCGTCGGAAGGGTTCCAATTTAGTGTTATAAACGTTCCATATGACATCTTTTTTTGGCCAAGTTTTCTAGGCTATCAATATCGACTCCACTAAAAGCTAAAGTTAAAAAAAAAACAAGATTCTGTACTTCATTGAAGCTCCTATAAATACCATGACATCAGGTCGATCTGGGCCACAATTTTTGCATCCTGTAGACATTGAATTGAACGTTTTTATCGCACTAAAATCACCATAAAACTTGTGCACCCTATGTCTTACTCTATTATCCCAGCAGAACTAGTAGATTTTGATGATTTTAACCCTAGTAATGCTGTTGAAACATCATTTAGGTTATTCAACTGTGTCATGTTAGCTACCAAAGTAGCCGTAGCATCATAAGTAACAATAGACTCTGATGGTGTGTTCATCGTTCAAGTTTCCAATTTGAAATTTGCTAAGCTCAGAGGCCAAAGAAAGTGCCATCTAGACAGAATATTTCGACAGCTAATTTTGGGCTTACTTGGCGCAAATTGGAATCCCCCATATTTGCACTGACATCGATAATCAGACCCAAGTTAAAATAGGCAATTGATGTGTTAGTAGAGCAGGGAACGCCGATGTCATTCGAGTTGAGAATGTGGTGGTCTAAAAGGCGTATAATCATAAACTCAACTAAACTCGCAAAAACAGAAAAGACACTCACTGGATTTTGATCAATGAGAACGAGCGCCATCATGGCGCTCGATAACTCGGCGCTTCGCGCCTCGGAAACCACAAAAGACTAAGGCTACTCACTAAACGTCTTGAATAGGTGGTTCGAGACGCTAAACGTCTTGAACAACAATTCGAGAAAAAATGCTTCCATGAACTTGGATCAGTGAAATAAGAGTGTGTATTGAAGCGAGAATATGGAAATTTTAGATTTCTCTTCTAAAAACCGACTTTTTAGACTCATTTCTAGGCAAAAAATTAATTGCGCGCATTTCCGAAGCTTGAAAATGCTTCCCTGACCCCGAATCAGAAAAATAAGGGTGTGTATTGAAGCGAAAATATGAAAATTTAAGATTTCATATTTTCGCTTCAATATACACTCTTATTTCCCTGAATTAGGGTCAGGCAAGCATTTTCAAGCTTCGGAAATGCGCACAATCGATTTTTCGCATAAAATTAGGGGTAGTAGGGTCATTTTTTGCAAAAATTCAAAAAAAATTTTTTTCGCTATCAACGTACCGCAATTTTATCCCCCCTTTAATGTTAAATTTGTACCTTTAACTTTTGAAACTGATCGATTAGACACTTTATGAAAGGTAAATAGAAAAATTAACACTTTTAATAGCACCTTCAAATAATATCCAATTTATAAACAGTGTTAATTTATAAAATGCACTTTATTTTTTATAGCGTACTAATGGGGTCTTTGTCCAACCTTATCACTGCTACTTACCGCTAAGAGAAAGACCTTTAGTGTTCTATGGCTTCTCATCTAAATGAGTCTTAAGTAGAGGCAGAGACGTTGCGAAACCGTTTTGAAAGACACTAATTCAAACCCGTGAGGCATCGCAATTTTTTATGATGCATCAAAATGACAACAGAGATTGGGTTTGGACGGATTTTGATGGCAGCGAAATTCCGGTATGGATTTTCTAACCCTTCACACAATATTTGATATAATTTAGCTCAGCGACTATCAACCATGGGCACCCGGATATGATGCTAGCAGTGATGGAGATTGTGTTCATGCTAATGCCACTAGTGTAGACAACACAACTATTTCTCTCTGGGTACCATCTACATGCTATCCAACATATTCTCAATTGTTCTGTGGAACACTTGCATGTGATGCAAATCGAACAGATTGTGCTTATTTATAAGATTTAGAAATAAATTTCAATGACCCTGTTGAGGATTTACTATTGTGCTTAATTTCCCGTCAAAACTAAAATTTTGGTCACATCCACTTAAAGATACTTTTTAGGGCTAAATTTCCTATAAAAACTTTGAAGTTTTGTCGAAAATCGTGACCACATATTAAATCATGCAAAAATGAAAAAATTGGTTTTTTAATTTTTTCCAGAGGGGTACCCCCATGATTTTGGTGTTGTTTTTCTTCTCTCGCCAAGCTCTTTCCAAAAATCTAAGTTGTAAAGGCATTGGACTTAAGGTTACAAAATTCGGTGACACAAACAGACTTTCTTGTTTAATATTAAAAGATTTCAAAAGTAGTTTTCTCAACTTTCCCGTGATCAAAAAATTTTAATTTCTTCATAATAAACTAAAAGCTCAGTATATACATTTTCTCATGAAGAAAGCACTTTCACACTTGTTTCGTAAAACTAGGTCTTATACTCTCTCATGATTAGACTACAAAAAATGATCAACCTAATGGCAAAATCTCACGACCTACAAGAATTTGTACAAGGAATTATATACAGGGTGGTGCAAAAGTTTGTTCTATATTATGTTTATATGCGTTTGTGTTCATATTTTTATGATTTTTCGTTTTAAGACTATTTTTTTAGTATGAAGGAATTCAGAGGAGGTAATATTCGAATGATTGAGCAAGGAAAAAGCGCTATCAAATAGCCCAAGACATGAACCTTTAAGCAAGAACTGTCAACAGAATAATCAAGAGATACCAAGAAACAGGAAGCGACAGACAAAGAAGCGGAAGACTAAGAACTGCTCGTACATCGGCTAACAAGCGAACGTGATGGACTACTCAATCTGGAGAATCTTGGAGGCGAAAGCATGCTCTTAGCCCCACCAGTCGATTGAAGCGTTGAAGAAAAGTTTAGTGAAGACATGGGACACTATCCCCCAGGACATTATTGATAAGGCAATGGATGACTTCCCGAAGCGCTTAAAAAAGTGTATTGAAGTCGGAGGCGGGCATTTTGATAAATAGATAGTTCTTGTTGTTATTATTGTGTTTTGAATAAAATTTTATTAAATTATAAACAAAAACGCATATAAACATAATATGGACCGAACTTTTGGGCCACCCTGTAAGTAACCTACTCTAGAGTTGTAGTCGAATCATGAGAGAGTATAAGACCAGCTTTACAAATCAAGTGTGAAAGTGTTACCTTCATGAGAAAATGTATAGCCCACCATAATTCATATTAAAGACTTGAAAACACCTAGAATGATGTTTAAGAGGTGTCAAGATGTTGTGCTCCAATATTACTTTCGTACCAGACTCGAATCAAACTTGGGATATTTGCGATTATGCTTACGTATTTCGAGTTTCTACCATCTTCTCCCTCTGGCAAGTCATGCTTGTGGTTCTGCTATTTTTAATCTTTGTCACGATTCTTCGAAGAAAAGACCGAGACGACTCAAAATGGTTCATCTTCCACATTGCTATACTCAATCTCTTAGTGGTGATACAATGGGATTTGGGATATATGTTTCCCGATATCCCAAAAGTCCCTTTCTTGTCCTTCTTAAATAGTGTCAACACAAATTTAGCCGAAAATTCAATATTTCCTCTAGCATTTTCTCGATTTGTGATCTTGTACTTCAGAAAATTTTATAACAAAGTCTTCTCTGGCAAAAAATTAGTCTTTTTCATGCTAGCCTATGACTTGATTTTCTGTTCGATCGTTTTAAGCCTTTGATAAGAACGGAAAGGAGAATGTGAAAAGAGTATTAGATCAGAGAAAATTTGAACTTTTGACATGTGAAAATTTAATAATTCTGGGCAAAAATAAACAAACAAACTTGATTCATCCTATGAAGAAGGCAATATAAAGCAGTAAAAAGATTTCAATAAAACCTTGCTCAAGCAACCAATCATTCGAACCATTAGAAGGAAGACCAAAAATTGCAAGAAATTTTCACAGGAAGTGATTTCTTAATTACAATATGAGACAAAGAGCAATTTCATCAACATCTAACTCACAGATTTGGCAATTTGGCATTGGGAAAACAGGTATAAAAAGGATTCAGCCTTGTAGGATGCAGTTTTTGTGTTTCTTTGTACCGACTCTACCCGCCCCAGTTTCTCAAATTTCACCTCTTCTACCATCTCCTGTTTCACTATTTTGGTTACTCAATCTTGGCCGGGCCCGACTAACTAGGATCAAAAAATTGTAAAAATTCGATCAAAAATGAGCTTCAATTCAGGTAAAAATTTTTCTATGCAGTATATCACCAAAATCTCAGTTTCTCAGGACCTGATCCAGACAATGATCCTTACTGCTATCCGGATATGACTTATCCACCGCCACCTGATTCTGAAACATAACTGAATTTTAGTCGACACGAGTCTAAATTTGTAATTTAAATTGTTTTTATTTTAAATCAACTTTGTAGTAACTAACCACAAAATTTTGCTAAATCCATAAATTTTTCAACTGATACGCAATATTCTGGATTAGATTGGAAAATTTTAGTCAAATCTAAAATCGAAAGTGAGGTTGAAATACTAGATGCTGCTGGATTTTCAGCCAAATTCGGAGTTGCCTTCGAGATTAGAATTTTTAAAGTAGTTGTTTTATTTTCTCCTCGTTTTTTTCGAGCCTTCAGTTTTTCTTGATTTTTACTATGAAGTAAAGCCCTATAAGCTTATAGAGGGATTCGGCCTTATATAGGTAAAAAATCGAGTTTTTTGAATTTGTATAAATGGTGCGTTAAAACGTTCCTCCTAACGAAACTCATTGAAAATATTCTTTATTTTTGCCCAAAACTTCAATTTTTGATGATTTTTCGGCACTAGGTCCCTCGTTACTACACGAATTCACGGCTATTCGTTACGGGCCTCTCGTTACAGAACTCGACTAATTTTAACTTTAAAAATTAAATTTTT
>JAQGBS010001133.1:0-17027 GCA_034698545.1 Acrobeloides obliquus | reverse complement strand
CAAAACGGATTTTCTCAAGACCCTTAAATTATTTTCACTTAATTTAAAAAGCAATCGTTAGAGGAATATCTGGCACACAATTTCAAAGTGAAAAATGAAAAGCATGTGAAATTCTATGATATAGAGCCGATTTTTCAGGATTGATAAGTAACGAAATTTCAAAGTGCCATATCTCGGCGAAAACGAGGTCCAAACTCCAAATTGACTTCACTTTTAAACGGAAACGGTATAACTTTCATTTGGCGCTGTTTTTAAAAAAATTTCCCGGGTTGGAGTTTTTGTGACACTGGACCTTTAACGTTGGCAGTGAATTGTTAATTGGAATCTCCTAGATTACCTGCAAACGAATAGGTAGCTCATTTGGGATTACCTAGCATACATGAAAAAGGATCTGTTCCTCTCATGTAGTTAGCCTCGGCCCAACATTTAAGCATCATGTAGTCCGAGGCGAAATGTTAATTTTTTTGCCAAAAAATGCAAAAATTTGGTCCAATTTTGATGAAAATTCAATAAAAAATAGCCTCTTTTTTCCATGACTCAATAGATTTTTAGTTTTTTTCATAGTGTTATGGAATTCTGATATGGAATCCAACGAAGATCCTAGAGGTAACGCCTAAAAACTTTTTTCAAAAATAGTCCTCTCATATAGCCTCCGATTTAGTTGTACCCTCTTTGTATGATACCTAGTAATTCTACCGACCGTGGAGAAGGTCAATTTAATATTCTCTTTACTATCTTACATTTCGTTTCATTCGCTTCATAGGTGTCTCTACTAGCTCAAAATAAATTCTCCAAAAAGAAACCAATTCTTTTTCATAACCGTTAACCGTAGATGAGATAAAATTAATGCATAGCTCTTCTTCTTGAGTAAACAAGGTTTCTCGCTGGTTACCAAAAGAATTTGTATCAAGCAATACATTTTCAGTACCACATACAGTAATTAACAACAAATCATTTTCCTTCAAAATCAAATTTGCATCGATTTTTAGCATAAATGTCTCGTTTAACGTGTCAACTTTCACTTTCCACTCACAGTCATATGGTAACGCTTGATCATCTGGTGGAGTTAGTAAAAAATCTGTAATGTTTTGATCAATTTGGATAGTTGAATTAGAATTGCAGTTATTTTTATCATGATTGAAATTTTGAATACTTTCCACTGTATTAAATTGTTTGAAAAGTGACAATAGTAATATGAAGGCGATTAACATAGTTGTGTGGAGGGTTAACGTGTTTGTTTATAAAGCCAAGAAAATTACGGAGATGTTTAGTTTCATGATACCTAATATTTTCACACCTTTTTACACATAGAAATTTTAAGCAAATTTTTAGGTGTGATAATAAGAAGGCATGCTTATTGGAAAAATTAGCTAGTCATAATCGCAGATTAAAAATACTAGCGAATTCTGCAAAAACATTAATTCCTATACATGGCTGATGAAAGTGAAAAAAAGTGGGAACACCTTGAAAAAGGTGTTGGAAATTGGTTTTCATTATTCCTAAAATGCTTTATTTATGCATTTTTAATCGCTAACACACTGCAAAAAATTTTTGTGGCTTTGTTTATCGCAAAACCGAAGGGGGATAGAGGGACCAAGGGATTAAAAAGTAAAATTTCAAAATGTCACAATTTTATTCGGAACATTTGCATAATTTCCCCCTATTCAAAACCAGTAAAAAGAACAAATAAAAATTGTGGCTCATAAATTAGACTTTTATGAGTACTTTGACACCAAAATGACTAAAAGGCAACGTCTGTAAAGCTCTACACCTTTTTGGAATTTGAAAAATGCCAAAAAGTTCAAACAGATTTTTAGAAAAAACAAATTTAGTACGGATATAAAATTTTATGCTAGAATTATAGATCTTAATCCCTAGAATATGATTTAAAAAATAATTATATAAATTCATAACAATTTCGCCGAGGTAATCAAATTTTTCTGTAACATAGATTTAAAAAAATTCAAAAAATGTTATTGAAAAAGCAGACTTTTTTCATTCGAAAAATTATTTTCGTTTCAATAACGTTGTTCCCCATTTTTTCGCATTTTCAGCAGCTGTGTATAAAAATCCTCAAAATTGATAAATGCATAAATGATCACTATACAAAGGCCTTCGATAACAATCGTTCTACAAGAAATTATTTTAGCATTTGACTCATACAATAAATTCTTGAAATGTTTAAGTATAAAGTCATCTTCTTTTTTACTATTCTAGCTTATAATATGCTACCTTCTTTAACTACTCTATTAGAAAACAACACCTGTATTTATAATTTTACTATCAATGGCGCCAACCCTGGATACTTGCTTAAACCTACTTCGACCGGTCAATATTATCCTAATATGAGTTGCAATTGGGAAATTGATATCGACTATAAAAACAATCTTTATATGTTATATATCAATGCAAATTGGGTGCTACATAATGAAGATAGTTTAAGCATTTTTGTTTATAATACATCACAAATTTTACACGATACACAAATATCATCCGAACAGTTTTTCAGCTTATATACACGTGAAGAAAAAATATGTATATTGTTTAACTCTTTTAATCAAGAATCAAATGCAAATAAATATTATTGGTACATTTATTTCACTTTAATAGAAAATACGAATTTATCTCAAGTAATAAAACGTTTTTTAACATTTACAAGACCGACTCATACATTTGTTTCGCTTATTAGTTCCAGCTATGCTGATTCCAAACATGCAAAAACAGAAAAATTTATCCAGGGGTTCGTCTTCCAGCCAGGAGAATGTGACAACAGATTATTTGGCTGAGAATTTTTGGCCAGTAATTTGAGGCCTTTTTGATGGTATCCAAAAAATGGCCCCATCTTGGAGCCAAAAAATCGATAGGCCATATAAAAATGGGGCCAACTGTGTATCTCTTGAACTACTCATACCATACTCAATATACCAAAATTTTCCTTAGCTTCAGAGCTACTCCTTTTGGTACTCACTTAGGTTGAAATTTTCAGTAATCGAGTAAAATGACCTATCATTGTCAAAAAGTCATAGTACGACTCAAAGATTGGGATGTAACTTTTTATTTTCGTGAAAACTTTCTATAGTTGCCTATATAAAAGTTGTAGGAACAATTTTCAGCTTTTCAATGACACCAAAACTATGACTCAAACTTTTAGCGTTTCCGAGATATGCCCATTTTATTAAAGATACCCAGTTTCAACGTGACCCAAAGTTCAAAGGCAATTAGCTAGAAATTTTGATATAAACTCCTTTATTTTTGCATATTCGTAATTAGCATGACTCAAAATAGTCATATACACCAAAATTCCAGTCGGCATTACGGGGGTTAAGAATAGTAAAAATGTTTAAATTTTAGACTGTTTTCCTTTCAAAAAACATGCCATTATACTCATTTAACTCAATTTTGAATTATACTAAATTATTAATAGCAAAAGAGGCCGGAACTTTGGAACTTTATTATTATGGAATCAATTTGGAGGAGTTTAGTGATGGATTTATATACATTTATGAGTCTTCAGATTTAAAAAATTTCTCACATACAGGGTGTCCCAATTGAACTGGAACACTTTTATAGCACAACTTAAAAAATGAAAAGCAAAGAAGAACATCAACAAAAATCACCGCTGGGGGTTTCTATCGGGGAATCAATTACTCGCATTCCCGAGGAGTTAAGAGACGATGTCTCGAAATCTTGAACCTGGGGTAGCTATAGTAGCGAAAATTCGAATCAATTTTTAAATCGTGGTATACCCTAGGTTTTTGGAGTTGCTGAACACGAATCTGTTTTTAAATATGACTTTTCCTTGTCGAGATCGGAGTGGTCCGCCCTGATCTCGAAAAATGTACCCCCAATTTCAAATGGTCATATCTTAGAAAAGATTATCAAAATTCATGAAGACTTGGCAGAGTTATGCCATTTTTTGTGAGTACAGTTTTTTTGAATGGCGAAAAAGTTTACACAATAGAAAAAAAGTTCACTATTTTAAATATCGTTCTTTTGTTGTGAACATTTTATTAGTAATGTTCGATCTCGAGTTCCGGATTGACCTCTTGGCCGGGACGGGATTTTTCGGGATGAGCTATGGCAGTATTTTCGGGATCCGGGACGGGATCGATTCCCGGGATTTTCGGGACTAGATTTGAAAAAAATTTACCTTGGTCTCCCCTTCAGTTTTTTCGAAAATTTTTGAAAAAAACATAAAGGGGGACCATGGTGATTTTTTTCAATTTGTTCAAAAATTGATAAAAAAATCACGCTCCTGTCAGCGCGTGATTTTTTCTGCACTGCAGGATATTTAAAAAAATTTAATCCATTTTTTATAATTTTTTAATCCATGTTAGGGATATAAAACTTACGAGGAGGGGTATTTTTAGGGGTGTGTTTTTTATCCCGACTCGGGACAGGATTGAGTCTGGGAAGATCGGGCTCCGGGATGGGATCGAGTTTCGCTCAAAAATTTCGGAACAGGATGCCAAAAATCCCGGGATTTTCGGGACGGGATCGATCACTAGTTATTAGTATTGATCGATCCCGTCCCGAGATTTTACGGATGATCTCGATTGACGCTATTAAAAGAACGAATAAATACATTCAAGGATGTTTGTTCCAGATAAAGCTAGAGCTCAAAAAGTGATTTTTTGAGGGAGTAAAAAATCGTGGTATATAGAAAGAAAGTCACTTTTCTCGACAACTACAAAGGCTTGGGACTTAGTTTTGATATCATTGGAAAGGGCAACAATGGGCAATAAAAACGTGGTTTAAATTATAGAAAAAAAGTTATGATAGAAATACTAAAATGGCCCGGGTGTCGATTTTATGCCAAACATGACCCTCGATTTCTCCACAAGTATAAAGGCACAGGACCTAATTTATACGTTTTATTAGTCGCTCACTAGGTACTTAAAAATAAGCTAGGCTTCAAGTTTGTGGCAATACTTTTTTTTACCACCACCCTTTGTGCGAGTTTTTGCAATATCGCCTGTTAAATGGTAAACTGACGCAGGTAGATTCTACCATTTTAATGCTTAGCGTTTCTATCCATTGGGAAAAATGAATATCTCTTGAAATGCTATTTAATCGTAATTTTGATGTTTTAGAACAAATCAGACTTTAAATTTTTTAAATAAATTTCATTAATTTTTTCTCAATTTTTCAAAATTTGTTCAAAGTAGATCCAATCGTAGATTGAAAACACTGATCCTGATTCATAGCGGTTCCTGATCAAGGAAGAATTTTCAAGCGTCGAAAATGCGCGCAATAGATTTCCCCTCATAAAATTACCCCGAGCAAGATCATTTTTAGAAAAAAAATTTTGTTTGAAAAAAATTAACTTTTTCGATTTTCTCTTCAAATACTGATCAATCCTGGCCTGAATTAGGAAGCATTTTCACTACTCGGAAATGCGCGAATTTTTTTGTTGATGTTCTTAATTGTTTTCCCTTTTTTAAGTTGCTTTATAAAAGTGTTCAGGTTCAATTGTGACACCATATACTATATTAACATTTCCGTCTGAGAATGTCATAATGTTTTCTACAAACGCGTCAGAAATAACATTGTTTTATGTTGGCCCATCGTCAAACAATATTGTTCTTGTTTCTAGGATTAAAGAGTATCATAGTGAAAATTGCAACACAATAGACAATGTCGACATAGTGCCTGTAGACGGTAACACAACCAAGAAAAATCTTTTGCACCTTCTCCTAAGCATTCTTTCCTACGTCATTGAATGACACCAAAACTTTTCAAATCGGCATTGGGTTACTGAAGACTCCTAGTTTTAGCGAAAAAGATCTAACCGAAAACTGAAAAAATATCATTGATCCTCTACCCCATATACATAACCAGAATTTCATAACGAGGGAGGGGCTAAAAAATTGTTATCCAAAATTTGAAAAAATATAAGGAACCCCATATAATTTTTTTCTTTTTTGCATTTACAGCATTTGGCTATATCATCCTATTTCCATTGACTACCCCCCCCCCCCAATTGTAAAGGGAGGGGATTGGGATGGGTTTGTGCACGTTTATTCCTACTTCTATGCTTTTCCCTATAAAAAATCTTGTCTCACATTAATGCATTGTTAGTTCTAAGTCCTTTCTTAATGATTCCTAATAAGTAAAACTTTATTTTAAAAAAATCAAATTCTAGGCCCTGCATTTTCAAGACAAATCTCTGCCAATAATACAGGGTTCTGTTATCTTACTATTATATTACCAATTGCAACATCTCCGGACAATCCAATATTTTTTGCTAAACTAGTGCTTTATGACTTTGATTATGCAGGTGACAGCAGTGTTATTGTTTATTCTGGCTACAATAACACATATCCTTTGTTCAATTTTGACGAAAAAACTGCGTTGGATTGGCAAAATGAATATGAAGCTATAGTATCTGGATTAACGTTTTTTGTCGTAATACCAATGGGAGGATCTTTAAATATTAGTTATGAAGCTATTCTTGGAGGTATTTATTCTTAACCAGTATACTAGTTATGCATCGATGGACGGTACCAGAAACGCCCCGCCGGGGCCCTGAGGCCAGCTGTAAAGTTGGTCTCGAGAGGGTCACGGGGCCACGCAGCGGAGAAGCGGCTAGCTGCGGATGCCGTGCCCCACGCGGGACGCTTCGGCTTTAAAATGAAATTTTTGCACTTTCTCCAAATTACGTAAATATCATTATTTACCAATTTTTAAATTTAAAAAAATTTTGTGCCACTATAACAACGTGTACAAACACCCCCGAAAATTTTGACTTTTTACGGGCGAAAAATTTACTTTGGTCCCCCTTATTTTTTTCAAAAATTTTCAAAATGTTTTGACAAAAACATAAGGATCTCCCTTATGTTTTTTTTCGAAAATTTTTCAAAAATTTGTGAAAAACATAAGAGGGGCTATAGTATCTGGATTCAAGGCAATTTTTTCGAGTTTTAAAAAATTTCAAAATCAGTTTAATCCTCTGTTTTTCGCGCCGATATGCGCGAAAATTTTGTTGCTGAAAAACACTCATTTTTAAGCGGAAAACGGGTCAGTTGATGTTTCGAAACTTGACATTTCGAAAACCGTTGACTTTTCGAAAATTGACGTTTCGAAAACTTACGTTATTTTTCTATTAAATTTTCGAAATGTCAACAACTGATTTGATTTTTCATCATTTTTTTTTGAAAAGTTATATTTTTTAGAATTTATAAAACCCCCTATGGGATTATTTCTATATAAAAAAATCAGCATAATTTTTTTCATTAGATTTTCGAAATGTCAACTTATTGCATTTTTTTAACTCCATAATCGTTTCGAAATGTCAAGTTTCGAAACATCACATGACCGGAAAACGCTAAGAAATTTTCGATTTTCGACAAAAATTTTGTTGAAACCTTTGAGTCAATGTAATAACCAGCGAATTTTGTTGTTGAAAAATGCTTGTTTATATGCTGAAAATGCTCAGAAAACGAAGAACTTTTGGTTTAAAAATGTCAAATATGGGGCTGTTTTGTTGAAAAATGGAAAAATTTGGTGAAAAAAAAGACATTTTGGTGAAAAACTTTAGTCAAAGTAAAATCCAGCGCCGCGAGCGAAATTTTTAGGAGCGAAATTTTTTTTGAAAATTTTCGGTACTACTAAACATTAACAACCGTAAGTGACGCGGGCATTTTTTCGAAAAAAATTTTTTATCAAATTTTTTTAACAAGTGACTCTTTAGGGGGTAATTTAATGCGGGGAATCAATTGCGCGCATTCCCGAACCTTGAAAACGCTTCCTTGACCCTGATTCAGGAAAGGGATTGATGTTTTGAAGCGAAAACCAATTGGTAAGAAGTGGTCCGGGACCATAAGAGTGTTTTTTTCGGCAATTCCGGCTTTCTAAGAAAAAGAGGGGGGGTGCATACCCTTGCCCACGTCTGGGGTAGACCAAGGTGATTTTTTTTCAAAAATCGCTTTTGTCCCCCCCCCCTTATGTTTATTTGCGCCGATAGGCGCGGAAATTTAAAACAAAAACACTTTTTCGCCCCTCCCCCGTCGCAAAATGGAAGAAGTGTCTGGGCATTACGTTGATTAGCTAGAAGCAAATATGAACGACCGTTCTATACAGGGTGTTCAGAAATCTCTACCCGATTTCAAAATTCAATATCTCAGCGAGGAATGTGAGTTTTTTAATGCGGTTTGTTTTATAAATTTGCTAATATAAGATAGTTTTTTTATTTAAAAAAATTTTATTACAAAAGTCTTAAATTTCGATTTTTTAGCGCAAAAACATTAAAAATGATGTTTTAGAGTTATAATGCTTTTATACAACTCTGTTGAAGTTTTTTAACGCTGATTTTGACATATTCCGAGGGAACAAATTATGCTGGTTATTTTTATACTGAGTATTGATGGTTGAAAATGCCCGGAAGGGGGTCAAAAATAGCTCACAACATTTGAAGTCAAAGGCTAAAAAGGGATTTTTTCAAAAAATTCTTTAAAAATAATCCAAATTAATCTCAAATTAATTTTTCGGTTTTTATAGCTAATACAAACAAAATCCAAGCAAAATAAATTGTTCTTTGGTAATTTGATAAAAAAAACGGACTTTGTAATTAATGAAAATTGGTTCAAATCAGTCTTATGTAAATGACCTCCAATAAGGGTACATACATAGTTCAAAATAAAAAAATTCTGTCGGATTCGAGTTCTCCATGGCCAAAAACCCCCAAGTACAAAAAATCAGCAGATTTAGGCTCAATCTGAAGAAAAAATACTGGGGTACCTAAAAAAGGCACCAATTTTTAAGAAATTTGAAAAAGTTCATTTTTAATGTTTTTGCGCTAAAAAATCGAAATTGAAGGCTTTTTGAATAAAATTTTTTTAATAAAAAACTAACTTATACTAGCCAATTTATAAAAAAACCGCATTAAAAAATTCACATTCCTCGCTGAGATATTGAATTTTGAAATCGGGTAGAGATTTTTGAACACCCTGTACTACCAAACGTCGAATGATTCTATACCAATGTTCACTACCATAAGCTAAAAATGCTTTAAAAAATTAGTTTCATCGGCAATAATTTGCCATCGAAACTCATTTTGGCCTGCGCCCCCCTCCCTCGAAATTCGGGGGGGGGGGCGTTGTTTACGTGTAAAGTCGGAATATTGATCAAAAAAAGTTTATCGATCCGGAAGCTAGATTCTTTCAAAGTCGATGCTTTAAGGACTATTTTCTGCGTTTATTAAAAATTTTTTGACTGTATAGATTTTAAATACCGTATTTATTCTAATAGAAGACCAGTCTCTATTAGAAGACCACCCCCTGAGGAGGTTGAAAATTAGAAGACCATGGTCTTCTATTAGAATAAATACGGTAAATTGTCCGAGAAAAGAATATTCACCAAAAGTCGCTTATTCATTTGTTAACCATTTTTCTAATTCTTTAATGGGACATCTCATAAGTGATATGAAATTAGAAAGATCTTTGGACTGAAAAAAATTTTCAAACAAAAAATTTTGTCTTTTACACAAGATAGAGTCGAAAAACATTAAAAATGGGTGTAGGAACCCCCAAAAACAAAACAAACATATGCATTCACGGAGGGAGTGCGTTAAATTAATAAAATCGACAAAAATCGGGATCGGGATTGCACTGGGATCCAAAAAAATTACAATTTTCAAAATTTTTTCGTTGGGAGTATCCCGATTCGGGATCGGGATCTCGAACTAATTCTACTAGGGAATCTGTAAAAAGAATTCATTTTCCCTGAGAAAATGCCATTTTCTGTTTTTGGGAAATTGAAAAAAATCCACTTTTTATGGATCACCATGTAGTTCAAAAACGTTACTGACCGATTTAAAATATCCTTTTAGGCTCTAAAAACGATGAAATTAATTTCTACGATTCATTATTTTATGTAGTGGATACACCTAACTATCCAAATATTTCCAATGTAAAAGGATTTCATTATATTGAACAATATGTTTGCAATTTGGGAGATGCGAAATTCAATATTACCTTATATGGTGAAATTCCACACAGTTGCACTTTAATTATTAACACAACAGATCACTACTTCGAATATTCGAACAAAAGTTTATACAACGAAAATCTGTCATTTGTTTCAAAACAGTTTACGTTTATCTTTGATGCTTCTGAGTCTCCATGCGCAGATACGATGTATAGCTTTGCGGCGCTAATAGAAGGACACTATATACCGCCTTCAAATTCAACCGAAGTTATAGGATCGCATGATGCTTTAATTATTGGTCTATGCAGTGCCGCGGTTGTTATAATATGCGTTATTATTATTTCTGGCTCTGTATTTATTGTAATCAAGCGACAAAGTAGATATAATAAAATCTACAAACTTTTAAAAGAAATGCATATCTCATCAGAAGAAATTGCGGAAATGAAAGAAAAGAGCGACAAATTTATGATTCTGCGAAAAAATCTCCACGTATATTTTGACGTTATTCTTGGGAAGGGTGTAAGTTCGACTGTATATAAAGGACATCTATTGGGAACAGCACCATTGCATGAGCAACAACAAAATAGGCATACCGAGAAATTCGTTGATTGTGATGTAGCTGTGAAGGTTTCCAACCGATTCGGACAAAGTGAAGTCGAAGAACTATTTAAGGAGATTCAAGCAATGAAGCTGATTGAATATCATGAAAATGTTGTTTGTTTGTTAGGATGGGCTTTTCACTATGAAGCGCTTTGTTTAGCCCTTGAAATTGCCGAAAAGGATTTGCTGCATTATGTAATAGAGTTCCGGGAAACTCTTGAACACATAATACCATATGACAACTTTTTTTCGATTTTAAGCCAAATAATCAAAGGTAGTTTTAATTATTTTCTTTTGAAATTTGTCATATGGTGATGCCATGTTACAATTTTTGAAGACACCCTCCCTCTGCGCCTATGCAAATTTTCCCATTTTTTGCATGTCACTCTCCGCACGGTGGCTCAAGTATCACCCTTTACAGACCTATATTGCCACCAAGTCGATTTTTGGTGTGATTTTTCAAGATTTTTTCAGAGCTGTTCTATTAATATAGTGCTTAACTTTATAAAATATCGTTTTTATATTCGAGTTAACCATAAAAAATTACAGTAAAAATAAAGCATATATAAAAAATCTGTTTGTAAACGAAGACATCACTTTTTTAGGTATGCGTCATATTGCTTCAAAAGGCTTAATTCACCGAGACCTTGCTGCCAGAAATGTTATATTATACGCGAATAATCGCATAGCCAAAATTTCAGACTTTGGACTCTGCTCTTCTTGCGATCAAACTTTTAGTAATCAATCATCATGGACTCAAAAGCTCCCAATCAAATGGCTGGCTTTGGAATCATTAACAAATAGGATGTTTTCAGAGAAATCAGATGTTTGGTCTTTCGGTGTTCTTATGTACGAGATGTTTACTTTTGGTCAGATCCCATATGCTTCTATGAACAATGATGAGTTGTTAGTCTTTCTTCAATCAAACGGAAGACTCGAGCGTCCCGTTAATATGACTGAAGAGTTATGTGAAATCATGTATTCTTGTTGGATTAAAGACATGGAAAAGCGCCCTAATTTTGCTCAACTTCAAGACAAATTTGATTCATTTTAATTTTTTTTAAATTCATGATTTATTGTTATAAAGTATTTAAATCGAATAAAATTTTTATTGGCTTTTTCCTTCTTCCTACATGTAATGGGTATTCATGAGGGGTAAAAGAAAATTTTCCGAATTTATACCATGTGGTGCAATAAAACCTACAAGAAATGTATGAATGAATCTTTTAGTATTTTCAATTTTTTGCGAATTTTAGTGCATCTCAGATGATAATAGCTGTACTTAAGGTTCTAATTGCTCCTCTAGACTTTGTTTCAACGAAAAGTGTTCCTAAACTAAAGATAGTTTATTATTTTAACCCCATTAAAAGACCATCCACTCAGAAAAAATGTTATATAAAAATTATATATTTGAAAGTTCATAAAAAATAAAGCATTTTTTCTTTTTACGGCAACCTCTGAATCTTTCTCGTTGCTGAGATAATTGCGTTTGCAGTTGGCGAATTTTGAAATCTGTGTATTACAACGAAAACACAACCAAAATGTAAATTCCTCCCTGAGTCAAGGTTATTTATTGAGCGATTTATTAAACATTACAAAATTCAAACTGGCTGGAACGAGTCCGTTGGAGCTTGGAGCGAGTCCGTTGGGGCTCGGAATAGGTCATTCCGTCCATTTTTTTTGAAAACTTGAAAAAGAAATTCCGTGCTTTTATTGAAATCCGAAATGAGATGTATACTTATGTTTGAGCTAGTAGTACATAAAAAACTTTAAAATTTATTGTATTTTTATAAGAGTACACAATAAAAAAATTCCGAAAAAATTATCTTGCAGAGCAGGCAATATAAATTCAAATTTATGTGATCTCGACTAATTCCTTTAACGTCTCTTCGATTTTTCCAAACCGTGGTCTAGCCTCTGTCTCAGCATGAAAACATGACTGCACTCAACTCAATTCCCATGTTCCTTGGTGTCTCCAACCTTCCCCCAGACTGCAAAAACACAATCAACTCGCCATTGTTCACATTCGCATATGGAATCTGCCAAAATTGAACATCTCGTGCATCAAAATTCCAAAAGACGAGACATCGGTTTTGTGGGAAAAGATGCCTTCGGTTAGGGATTCCAATGCCAGCCAACGAAATGGAAGTTTCTGGTTGGATGCAGTTCGATAAACAACGGGTTCGTCTTCGTGGATGCAGAGGACAAATTTGGAGATTTTCGCGATGATGTTGTTGAAAAGGAGAATGTTTCGAGCAGCTATATCGCAATGAATGAGGCCTTTGGATTAGATGAATTCCATATCTAAAATTTTTGCAAATGCTAACAATTTTATGTTTTCCCTGGTTTTCAAGGTTGAAATTTTTTGTGGGTCTAAAGATTTCATTAAATTTCCCTTAAAATTTGATTCTAATCCCTATTTTCTTATTATTAGAATCTTCATTAATCTTCTTGTCCTTTCTGGCGCTGATTTGGCACCAAATTCTCCACAAGGCGTTTTAATCTGTTCATCAAACAGTTTTAATCCAGCCCTATGTCCGGATATTTACGCCTTAAGAAATTTGTTGACTATATGAATCTAGATCCGATTAAAAATATAGTCTAGTTTGAAGGTGTTTTAATCATTTTATAAGAATTTTTGGTTCTATATTTCCATTTTAATCCTTGTGTTTAAGAAAGTCCTTAGATGTAGACTCAAAAGTGCTTTAAGAGGCGTTAAATCCTAAGAACCTAAAATTTCCAATTAGTTAACAAAGAACCTCAGTTTTAGTTCAAAATTTGTATATACAAACCATGATTTATATACCAAATTAAAGCTGTGAGTATAAGCTACAACTTAAATAAAGTCATTTGGCTTGGAAATTTTTTGGTACTTTTAGAAAATTCCTATAAACTGTTTCCTTTTGTTAGTTTTATATACTTGATGTTGTTTTATATATTTGGTTAACTCCAAATAATGTTATTCACGCTTTTCTATCTAAAATTGGTTAACATTTCTCTGCCCTTTTTGGGAAGAAATTTGAACAATGAGCATTATTTTTAAAATTGTCTTTGAAAATGAAATTTTTAATTTTTTTAAATTTTGAAAGTAAAAAAGTAATATGAAGGCGATTAACATAGTTGTGTTAAGAATTAGCTTGTTTGTTTATAGACCCATGAAAATGAAGGAGTTGTCAGTTTCATACGTCTGGTGCCAAATATTTTCACACCCTTTTAATCTGAGAAATTTCAAGCTAATCTGTAGGTGTGTATAATATTAAAGAAAAAATGGCTAGCTTATTGGAAGAATTAGCTAGTACCTGAGACATGCGAAAAAATTAATCCCGATTTAAAATACTATTTTCAATATTTTAAATACTTCAATGATCACTTGAAAGCCTTGGACTATCGGTAACAATTGGTCCACGTGAAATTATTTTAACATTTGACTCATACAATAAATTCTTAATATGTTTAATTATTTTTCAAGAATAAATCAGATAAAAGACAAAATACTTATCCACAAACATACACAATATACCAAAATTTTCCTGGGACTCATAGCTACAACTTTTGGTAATATCACTTTGGCTGATCCATAAAACAGCATAGGCCAAAATCAAAAATTTTTGCTACTAGGTTTCCAAACAATAAGACGTTCTTGGCTGCTAGGCTTCGATGAATTAGCTTTTTTGAAGCTATGTATTCCATGCCTAAAAGATCACCGTTACAAATACACCCTGAATATGTTTACCTCTTGCGATCTGCCATAAAATTGATAGAAACTTCATTCTGGGAATTTGATCCTCTGCGCACCCCCAAAGCCCTTTTAAAAATTCCAATAAGGATTTGTCAGCGATATCAAAAACCAAACAAGGCATTTCTTTTGAAAATACCTAGCCTAGCATACACATAATATTTTCATGATACCCTAATTCTTTCATGGCAACAATTTCATTAGAAAGTTGTGCGACTTCGTTTTTGCCATAATTTTTATTCACCTTTATCGCAACATCACAATCCATAAACCGTTGAGTATGCAGCGACTTTTGCATTAAGTGTAAAGGTGATATACCCAATAGGTAGCCTTTATACACTGTTGATGTAAAGCCTTTTCCAAGTTCACAATCAAAATATATTTGAATTTTTCCACTTGGTATTAAGAACTTTTTCATTTCTTCTTTGAATGATAAAGTCTCTTCAGAGGATTTATTCATTTCTTTTAGAATATTACATAACGTGTCAAATTTTCTATAGCGCCTTTTTAGTTGGTAGTAAGTAAAAAAGACAATTATTGCAACAACAATTACTGAGACGCCCGTGCTTAGCCCCACAATTAGACCAGCTTTACTTTTTGAACGAATGACATCATGATATGTATCATTAGGCGGATTTATGCACTCGCCAAACAGTCGAACCAAAAACCCTTGCCAACGGATGCTACTATCATTGGTTCCGATAAATTCTATGTGAACTTGAGTGCCATTATGAACAAGAGTATGATCAAGTAAAGTCTGGTTCGTTATCTCCATTATAGTCGTTCCATCCACAGAAATACTAAAATAACAGTCTTCAGGAATATAAGCGAATACGACTAGTGTAATTGATGCGTAATCAACTGTGTAAATTACATCAGTACAAATGTTATAATTAGCGAATTCGTAGTTCGGATAATTTCCCGACATTTCTAAGTCAACGAATGAATCGGAAAGAGAATGAGTAACTTCTTGTCCAGTCTTCTCACCCATTTCGACATAAAACCATCCATTTAACTTACTATTTGAAGGAATAATAAAAGAAATCAAGCTACCAAAAATATATAAGCTTTCTGATTCAATATTGATTCTGTTGAATAGGCTTAGCGCATCACTCGAATTTAAAAAAACATATGTGTCGTTATATCCCGCGACAAGTAAAACCGATTGATCTCCATAATATTCTAAATCGAAAGCAACAAACATATATGCATAGTATTCAATAATGCTCGATGGAATGATAAATGACAATAAACACGGTCCGTTGGTTGCTGTAATCTCTGTTTCTATCGGATATTGATTCAAGAATATTAAATTTTCTCCACCACCACAAGTTGCTGTATGATATTCTGGAATTCTTGTAACAAGTTGAATCGTATTTTTTGATTTACCGACGTAAAATAGGGTAGCACATGTGGTTAAATTAAATGACTCTATATCATTGAACGGATAACGTAATATTGCTATTATATCTTTTAAGTTCGACGAATTATAGAGATAAATAATGTCTGATATAGGAATACCAGATTCAATTCCATAATAGTAAATTTGGAGGCTGCCATTTAAGGCATAAATGTTCAAAATCGTATAATTTGAAAGCTCATTTAAGGCATTTATTGGCTCGTCTTTAGAAAGATGAATCTAAATAATTTAATCACAGTGTATGTCACACTTTGGGCACAAGTCGAGTCTTGTCTAAATTTGCTTTACCCCGAGCAAGACAAGGAGAAATCCGTGAAGAATGCTTCAATAATATGCACTGTTTACAATTTTACGAGACAGTGAATTTACAGGGTAATAAAATTATTTGTAACGCTGAATTTTGCTTATAAATTTTGTTGTTGTTTTTGCTAATTCTTTTTTTAAAATTTTCATCCTGAGAAAAAAGGCAATCGACTATGTCGTGAAAATTGAAATTTTTTGAAAAAATCTATTTTTCAGATTGGTTCCATTTTTGACCGAATTTGATTAACACTTGCCAACGTTAAGTTAATAGTTTTTCGGAAAGTACATTTAGTACTCAGGATGCTGATCTCATAAGTGGTAGGATAGTTGCAGTTTCACTTAGATTACGAATATTAAAAAAATTTTTGAAAAAAATTTTCCTGAGGGGGGTCTAGTGCCCATTCTTTGTGTGTGCCTCGTTAAAACTTTAACGGATTTTATAATGGACATATCTCCTTGTAACAAGTTTTGGGAAAGTGTTAATTTGAATCTCCTAGATTACCTGCAAACGAACAGGTAGCTCATTTGAGATTACCTAGCATACTTGAACAAAGGACTGTTCCCCTCATGTAGCTAGCCTCGGCCCAAAATTTAAGTATCGTGTAGTCCGAAGCGAAATATTAATTTTTTGGCCAAAAAATTCAAAAATTTGGTCAATTTTTGATGAAAATTCAATAAAAATAGCCACTTTTTTCTATGACTTTATAGATTTTAGTTTTTTTTCATAGCAGTATGGAATTCCGCTATGGAATCCGATTAAGGTCCTAAAAATAGCGCCTAAAATTTTTTTTCAAAAAGTGTTCCTCATATAGCCTCCGATTTTGTTGTACCCTCCTTGTATGATACCTAGTAATTCTACCGACCGTGGAGAGGGTCAATTTAATATGCTCCTTACTATCTTACATTTTGTTTCATAGGTGTCTCTACTAGCTCAAAATAAATGCTCCAAAAAGAAATAATTTTGTTTTCATAATCGTTAACCGTAGATGAGGTAAAATTAATGCATAGCTCTTCTTCTTGAGTAAACAAAATTTCTCGCTG
>JAQGBS010001132.1:0-17034 GCA_034698545.1 Acrobeloides obliquus | reverse complement strand
AGGGAGTTTCCATAACTGTACATACATTAATGGGTGATATACTGAGAGGTATCTGAAATTTGTTTATAATCTTTTTTTAGTTAATAAAACTGTTGTCGTTAGTGGTTTTCTACATTTGTATTCGCAGAAATAGAAGAAGAAACGGAAAAGAAGAAGAAGAAGCAGAAGAAGATGCAGAAGAAGAAGCGGGAAAAAGCAGAAGACAAAGAAGAAGCGGAAGAAGCAGAGTGAAGCAGAAACAGAAGCAGCAGAAGAAGCAGTAGAAGAAACAGAAAAATAAGCGGAAGAAGCAGAAAGGAGCAGAAACGGAAGCAGGAACAGAAGAAGCGAAAGAAGCAGAACAAAGCAGAAACAGAAGTAGCAGAAACAGAAGTAGCAGAAGCAGCAGAAAAAGAAGCAGAAACAGAAGAATACGCGAAAGAAATAGAATAGAACAAAGCAAAAAAAATGAAAATTTTGTCCTAATTAACCCCTCGTGTTTTTTCATTTTTTTCATACTTTCCCTCAAGAGAAACCCTATCTACAGCACTGGATCACTCATAGAGCTCATGAGTGAAGTGCAGAAGCTCTTCTTCAAAAATCATTCGTTACCTTAATGTAGACATAAGTAGCCAACTCCATATAGAAACCGAAGTACTGACATGCGTCGAGAAAATGATCGTCTTACAAATGGCAGTATGCATGGCAGAAGTAAAGTTGAATGTATTGAAGGAAAGCACGTAATGAACACAAATCGAAAGCAGACTTATAAGGTCGGCTACAGCCATTGTGAACAGACATACTCCAATACCATTGCTAAACTTTTAAGATTACTTGCATAGGGATTTATGTACTTTGTTTTTGCCTTTCTGTCAATTTTTAAAAATAACCAAATTTTTATTTCCTATTTTTAGACCGTTTAGTCCAGCGTCACGAGGATTTAGGGACGTGGTAACGTTTACTACACAAGACCGATCGCGAAGACCTGCGGAAATCCATTGCGTGTTGGGCGGAAATAAAAGTTCGAGACCGATTGCGTGGACCTGGTGAAAATCTGTTGCGCTTTTGGGTAAAATAAAAGGTCAGTGCCTTGTAGTATAAGACCCGGGGACCCCTGGAAACTTCAGAATTTTACATGACATAACTTTCTGGTAAGTTACATTCAGGGCCTAACTTATCGTTAAGGTACATTCCATCCTAGTGCCTTATTTCCTGGTTGAAAGGGAAATTTTTTTCATCACATTAATCAACTTTCTTTTTGAAAACATTTTTTGTTGTTTGGCTCTTTTTATTGAGTTTAATGTCCATGCTAGTTAAATTCCTCGAGGGATATTAAAAATTTTTTAACAATTGAATTATGCATGAGCCTTATTGCACTCTTGTACATGTCCTCTTATTTTCAAATGAAACAAACAATTTTTTGCTATAGAATGACTAACAAACGTCATGAATATAAAAAACCTATTCCTGTGTCCGTACGTCAGTCCGTTACCGCGAAATCTCAGGAACGGTAAATCGGATTGACATGTGGTCTTTTTAAAAATTAGTAGATAGGGGGTAGGTGTGCAGGAAACAAAAAACCCTCATACTTTTGTCTTATCGAAAAATCTTTTAACAGTAAAAAGTTATGACCATTTTTCTTTAAAACTTAATTTTGATCCCAAAAATCACATTTTGTACTCTATCCCCTCATAGGGGTGTCGGATGAAAAATTTTTGCGGCTTTTTACTACCCCTACCATGGGTAAAAAATTGGCATATGTTGAGCGAAGTTGAGGAAACCAATTTGGGACAATTTCCTTGTTAGACGCACCTGGCACGCGAGGTGCGCTAGTTCTTGCTTGAATTTTTTTGTGTGTAATTAATACCAAATTTACTCTTTCCTCTCGTTATACTTTTTGACGTCAATGTCTCTCAGCGGTAAATTTAACATACGGCTATCTAACAAAAAAAACTGAATGCGCATGGTCATATATATGAAGTAGGCGTCTTAGTTCGAGGAATATGCCCAGCAAATTGCTCCTTATGAGGTCTGCATAATTTAAACTATTTTTAAGAAAGCAAAAACGTTTTATAGGAAGCATGTTCATTGTAGCATAAAAAGCGAAACTTTGAAGATATAAATATAAAAATTGGTTACTGTGTCAATACATAATCAATTAGTGACGGTTTCAGGGATTAAAAAATTTTTTCTGATCCACCTACCCCAGGATTTTTCCTGCGGAAAATAAAAATTTTTGAAAATTTTTCAGATTTCGTAATATGGTTTTTCATACGGGGAACACGACTAAGAGTGTTTTGAGTAATTCTAGAATGATTTTGACCGAGTTTTGGCGGAAACACAGCCTTTGTAAGGCAGGGGTACGAAAAAGCAGTGGTACCCACCAACTTCAAAGTGGTGTAGAAAATTTATTTACGGGATTTTATCTTCCAAAATCTAATCGATTGTGCCCCAAGTATTCCTCTAATGAATATTTTTTAAATTAGGTTAAAAGAATTTAAGGGTCCTGAGAAAAACCGTTTTGAGTGAACAGGCAAGGGTCAAGAATCTTGTGCTCCTATCACATTAACTCATCTATAACATCTGGAGCTACACGTGTACATGTGGGTCTTCGAAAATCCGATCCGATTGCACGACTAAAAAAAAAGGTCGCGCTTTGCGAAATATGTGTTCATGGCCGCGCGTCATGCACGACCCCCCTCTCAACCCCTTGCGCTATGCACGACCCCGAGTCTTCGTTCAAAGACCCGTTGCACATGTGTGTCTGAAGCTAATCCGATCCACCTTAAATTGAGAGTTTTAACAACCAGGGAATCGATTGATGATGGTTTCATGAGCTAAAAATTTTTCCTGACCCACCTATCCCAGAATTTTATAAAAAGAATCTCATTTTGTTACGTTTTATCCCTGGTACTTACAGAACCACAAGATTTCATGATCGGTAACTCGGATGCGATCTTTTTATAAAGTTAGTAGATATGTAGGTGTGCAAAAAACAAAAAAAAATTGAGGTACCCCCTGAAAAAATTTAAAAATTCAATTTTTTCATTTTTTAAGGGTCTTTTTCAAAGGGAAACATACCTAAAAACTTCTGAATATCTCTTGGCTAGTCGATGCATCCGGAACAGTACAAATATATTACAAGGAATCCCGAAAATTATCGCTACTCCATATAGTACATAGCCTATGCCCATAAAGACAGCCACCAGCATCGACGTCATGATAACAGATGATTCATCGATGTAACTCTCGTCTATGTAATCCAATTGCGATGAAATTGTTGAAGCTTTCAAATTAGAGTTCAAATACGAAGTCGACATTTTATGAGCAATTCTCTCGATATGTTCTCTTTTTCTTAGTTTATCATCTTAATGCGCACAAATCCGATTGCTAAAATATAATTTGTTACTTGGTAAATTTGTTGGCATGTAAAAAAAGTTGTAGGTAGGCGATAAGTCAGGTGAAAAAGTAATTTTTGAACAAAGCTGTAGTCAACAAGAAAATGATTAAAAAGAAGAAAAAATTATCGTAGTTTTGAAGCTAGGTATTTGGACAACGAAATCGAATTATGCCCGAGAAATAATAAATTCAGAAAAAAGTCCAAATAAAGATACACGATCAATATCTTATTAAAAGGATGAGAAAAATTTTTGATGAGATTTTTTTATAATATCGAAAAATGTAGGCCTATTTGTTGAATAATTATGTTCAAAGATCTAATTTTGGTATAAATGCTCAGAAGGAAGTTAGATTTTGAGCTTTTTGATTTTTGAACGCTTATTATTTTTTGATTTAGAGAAAAATCAAATGAGCAAGAAACAGAATGAGCGCAAAATAAGCGGAAAAAGTATGACACGAATTATCTAAAAGACTAGTCCGTAGGAAAAAAAAGTTGTCATTTTTGGATAAATTCAGAAAGTTCATGAAAAATGGAGCATGTTTTGTTTTTACGGCACGTTCTGAATCGTTGTAGTTTTTGAGAAAATTGCGTGTGAAGTTGGCGATTTTTAAAATTTCGTGTATTACAACGAAAACATGAACGCGGTGAAAATTCGTCCCTGAATCAATAAAAGTTGTGTTCATAAAAAATGGAGCATGTTTTGTTTTTACGGCAATCGTTATAGTTTTTGAGAAAATTGCGTGTAAAGTTGACAATTTTTGAAATTTCGCGTATTACAACGAAAACATGAACGTCCCTGAATAAAAATTGTGTATTGACGCGAAAATTTAAAAAAATTTTCACAAAAACTACCAAAAAATTTTGAATTTTCGTGTCAATACACAACTTTTATTGATTCAGAGACGAATTTGTTTAATTTTCATTGCGTTCATGTTTTCGTTGTAATAATTTAGATTAAAGAACAGTACACTATTCAAAAGGTTTGTTTATTACAGCGAAAACATGCGTATCTCCAAAATTTCGGAGATACGCACATGAGCCATATGCTATCTGTTTACCCTGATTCAGGGTTTTCGTTGTAATACACAAAATTTCAAAAATCGTCAACTTCACATGAAATTCTCTCAAAAACTACAACGATTCAGAGCATGCCGTAAAAACAAAAATTGCTCCATTTTTTATGAACTTTTCGAATATATACAAAAATGCCAATTAAAAAATTTTTTGAACCCCTTCTTGAACACGTATGACAAAGCATACTGTTTTCCCACTTCGTGGCATTGAATCAAACATCAAGCTATGCTCACAAGAATTACAATTCTTCAAATCACCTTCTTTACTATAGCTCGCATCATTTTTTTAATGCTTATCTATCAGACTATAAACCAACTATGATCTTTTATAAGCGTACTTTATTAGTGCCTGCATGTGCTACTCGAAATAAAGCGATGAATGCCCTCATTAAGGAATATAGACAACTATCTATATCAAAGTTTTACCATCTTCGTATTTTTCATGCTTCAAGTGCAAAAAAAGTATTAATCATTTGTACTCGGAAATACAGGGTGACTTTAAAAAAGCCGGAATTTTGGCACTATAACTTTCGCCACATTTCATGTTCACCATGACAACTTTCGCCACGTTGCCAAAAAACTATCACTTTCGCCACATTCGTGTCAATATACATATTTATTGCAAATCAGGCACCTCAATTAGTCTAAAATTAAATATGTTTATTGAAACGAAAGTGGCGAAAGTTAGTGTGGCGAGATTCGTGGCGAAAATTATCGTAGCGAAAGTTTTCGTGGCGAAAGTTACATGGCAAAAGTTATCGTGGCGAGATTCGTGGCTATAGTGTCGAAATGTTGCCGTTTTTTGGCGAGATTCGTGGCAAAAGTTATAGTGCCGAAATGTTGCCGTTTTTTGGCGAGATTCGTGGTAAAAGTTGATCGTGGCGAGATTCGTGGCAAAAGTTATAATGCCGAAATGTTGCCGTTCGTGTGTACAGGCGATTTTTGTATGGTGAACTCCAAATCGTTACCAACCTATACCACGGTGTAGAGGGTGGTGAGAGGAACAAAATAAGGGGTCGATCATGGGTCCACCCCTAAGGTTAATTTTTTACAGAGGATATCCCCTTTTCCTATGGAAGAAAAAACAAAGTACTGTTTTTTTTACCTTTTCAACAAAAAACGAGCCAATTTCGACTACAACATGGTTTTCGGCCATGGAGAATTCAATGATGACATTTATAAGTTATACACGACCACGCAGGGATGCTATGCACGTCCACGACGACACTAAGACCTAGCGCCTAGTGCCGATAAACGCTCGGTCTCGATACCTAGGGAAAATTTTATGCGAGAAATCGATTGCGCGCATTGAAAAATTTTAAAAATGCTAACTTAGCCATGAAATCGTCATTTTTTCGATTTCTTTTTTCAAATTTTTCTCCAAAAAATGACAAAATTCAAAATTCCGATTTTTTAAGTCCACTCTGTACATCTGAAAATGAAAAAACACACACGTCAAGACTGCGAATCGGCACAATTGGAAATTAAAAATGGAATCATGTGCATTGCGCAGTTAATTAATTACGAACTAGCCTAAAAATAATGATCAAGTGTATTTAATATGCTTACACACACACATATAAGAAATCTTGCTTACACACATGGAAGAAATCTCGCTGCTTATTGAACTTCCAAATAAGCAATTCTGGGAAGATAATTTCTAACGAAATTGATTTCGCTTCACGCCTCGGGGTGATTTCACAAAACGTACAAAATTAAAAAAACTTCAACAATTTGTCATGGTGACCAAAAAGGAAAAAAAAGGTCTTAGCAACTAACGTTTGCTTATTAAGACCGTGTTGTTAAATATGAATGAGAAAATAAATAGCATCAAATCGGTGGGGTGGAATAATAACATTTGATAAAATGCGAAAATATTTATTGCTAGATTAACTTCGTTATTTAAAGATTGTTGGTCTGCGAAAAATTTTCGCAACTTCTCTTATACAGACTCACAAGGAAAGCCCCCTTTCGAAAAAGTACCGAGGGCAGGGTTGGTTGGGAAATAGAATTATCCGGGGAAATGGGATAAATCCAGATTCCCCGGGTTTATCAGGATAATCCTGGGGCATTCTTTTTCCCCAGAATTACTTGGTTTGAAAAGACGTTTCTCCATTTTCAAGCCTCGATGGTGCAGTAACAAAGCAGCGGCTTCGTGGCCACAAGATCGCAGATTCGAATCTCGCTTGGAGCCAATTTGGCTCCAAGCGAGATTCAAACCCCAAATTCGCTCCAAACGAGATTCGAACCCACGACCTTGTGACCACGAAGCCGCTGCTTTGTCAGCGGTTACTCAAAGGGTCCCATAGTTCACTGCACCACCGAGGCTTGAAAATGGAGAAACGTCTTTTCAAACCAAGTAATTCTGGGGAAAAAGATTTCCCCCGGGGAAACCCAATCTTGACCGAATGCACCTGCCTCACTCCCTTGCCTACGCCATTGACCGGGAGCAGCACTAACGCGCTTGGACAGGATAAGAGAAGAGCGTGAAGACTCCCGAGCGCTTCTCCCTTCGAGCGAAGTAGTGCCTACCGTAAAAGCAAAAAATGCTCCAAGTTTTGTGCTCTCTTTCACATGGCATCAACGTTAAGCCGGCGTTACGACTAGAGTAGAATTTGGAGCGGTTAATCAAAGGGTCCCATAGTTCTATGGTAATGGGCTTGTCACAGGCGCCTCTCAAGGCTGGTTCAAATCCCGAAAAGATTTTGCCTAGTAGTAACATCCTCTTCGGATGGTCAGAACTGTTGCGAGTTCTTTCAACCCAGCTTATAGGGGGCACACGGTCCGAAGTAACCGGTTCTCCAGAAAGCCCGGCATTACATAAAGTCCCCAAAAGTAGACTGGTGCTTTAAAAAATTCAGCTGGTGTTCCTCAAAAATTTTTTTCAGATTCTCAAAGAGCATGGTCGATTTGGGTTACCTACAAACAATCATAAAAACAAGATTTTTTACTGTTAAAATGAAAAAAATTAAAAAACCAAATTTCAATGTGAAATTGGTTGAGTGGTAGTGCTCCCGAATTCGAGTCCAAAGGTCTCAGGTTCGAATCCCATATGCGTCGATTTGATTTTGCCTCAAAAAGTATGTTATCTTAAAAACACTGTAAGTCAACAAATATCAATCCTTTTTTCGCGATTTTTTGTAGATAACCCAAATCGACCATGCTCTTTCTGAATCTGAAAAAAATTTTCGACAAAAAATTATGTGTGACTGTATATAACAATAACAAAAGAACAAAAAACTATTCAAAATAAGTGAAAAGTTCGTAATCACCTTCAATTTGTATAACAAACAATACAATCAAACCTCTCTAATCCAACGCATTCAATTCAGGCATACGAGATGGCTACTCCAGAATTGATTTCTTTTTTTCATACAATTTCACTATTGCTGGTCGAAATTCAGCCATTTTTGCTATGAAAAAATAAATGGATGTGCACAAAAGAGCAAAAAAAATAATTCAAAAAAGTGCAAAAAACATCTTCTAATAACAGCTAAAGGAGGATATTTTGAATAATTTTTGTTGTTTTGAAATAAAATTGGGGATCGAGCGCTTTGCGCCCATAGGGGAAAAGAAGTTGTATTTATTACCCGTACTATAGAGCTCCATCATGGCCTATACTAATCGATAGGGCTCGGTGAGAGAAGAAAAATGACACCAAAATCATGGGGGTACCCTTCAAGAAAAATTTTTTAGCCACATATCATGTTTTACGTTGAAACTTAATGACATATATTAAGAAGGCCATGTGGCCGAGTGGCGAAGACTGTTGGCTCGTAAAAATTGCTCTCAAGTTCGATTTTGTCTTTGAAAAAATTTAAAAAATAAAAAAATTTTTTAGAAATATCATGTTTTAACATAAGTTGATGATGCAATTTTATCGACATTTAAGAGGTTATCCTCATGGCCGAATGGCTAAAACTCTCGGCTTATATAAATCAAGCAGGTTCGATTCCCGACCTTCGGTCTTGTTACCGAATACAGTTTAGCCTCTCTCCGAATATATGTGTTTCTAATTTTTTTGGTGGGGGCAAAAACATTCGGTTTCTGTTGGGAATCAAACCTGCGAGCAATTTACATAAGCCAAGATTCTTAGCCACTCGGCCATGAGGATACCTCTTACACGTCTTTTTACCCAGAACCTCGTACATCTTTTTCCTCAGAATTACTTGGTTTGAAAAGAAGTTTCTCCATTTTCAAGCCTCGGTGGTGCAGTGACAAAGCAGCGGTTTCGTGGTCATAAGATTGTGGGTTCGAATCTCGTTTGGAGCCAATTTGGGGTTTGAATCTCGAAAAATTGCATGATTATCTTACGCTAAAACATGATATGGGGCTAAAAAATTTTCCTTGAAGGATACCCCCATGATTTTGGTGTCATTTTTTTCCACTCATCGAGCCCTATTGATTGGTATAGGCCGTAACGGAATTGCACTTAAGGTGACGGAAATAGCACAAACAGATAAACAGATACACATAGCGTGTTTAATGTAGTAGAAAATATTATTTGTTATGAAAATTCAAAGTGATCACGAAATTATAAAACAAATGAAATGTCCTATTTTTGGGAATTATTTACACTCCCAACAATTTTACTTCCTTCATGCATTTTAAAGAAGATTTTTCATGTTTACGCCATGTAATATACGTAACTAATAAATATTGGTACTACTAAGCATTAGCTTCTGCAAATAGCAAGACTATATTTCCAAAAAATTTTTCATAAATTTTCTTAAAAAATCCTATATGGGTTTTTCGATACGGGGAATCTAAAAAACGTATACTCTATGTGTGAAAATTCGAGTAGTCCAATTGTATCTATAAAAAATCATTAAAAACGAATTTTTTACTGTTAAAATGAAAAAATTCGTGTGAAATTATAAGCAAAATTAAAAATCCGAATTTCAATGTGAAATTGGCTCAGTGGTAGTGCTCCGGAATTCGAGTCCAAAGGTCTCAGGTTCGAATCCCACCTGCATCGATTTGATTTTGTCTCAAAAAGTATGCAACACTGGCAACGCTAACTCAACGCAATCTAAGAGTCCGTGACATACATGAACAAGGAGGGGGGGGGGGGGACAAGCTACCTCGAGGCTACATGGTGTCGACCAAAAAAAGGACCTTTTTTTAGCCTGAGGTAGTTTCTAGCCGGCTTCGTCACCCCGAGCCTATATGAACTCCGAGGTTATAACGGCTTTGCCACTCCGAAGCTATATGAATCTTTAACTTTTGGCTCGATGCTAGCTACATGAGGGGGAAGGACAGTCCCCCCATTGGTAATGTATGGTGGTAACTTTGTGACGACTTTTTGACAACTTTTTTGGCATGCTTGAACGAGCCTTAGTGCGCAGAGCATTCCGATAAGCCCGTTTCAAAAAGCCTGTGTCGAAAAATCAGCTTAAAAAAGTATTTTTTCGAAAAACCTACAACCATAATTTTTTATTTCTAAATAAGCTATACATAGCCATATAAGTAGCAAATGAAATAAATTATTCCCAAATTTTTCTATTGCTTTTCAACCTTTATCTTTGAGACCAGAATAGGAAATATGAAAAATTGCGCACATGTCAAATATCAATAGATCAAAACGTCACATATTATAAGCATAAAATATATATAAATTTATACTTTCCATGACCAGTTTTTCAGGATCTCATTAGGGTTTTTTTTATATAAAATAGTCTTGCACTTGTTTACGTTTCGGACGACTAGCAATTAGGCGACTAACAATTAAGCAAGATTTGTCTTATAATTTTAAGAAACGTGAGTAAAAGAACAAAAATTTCTCTTCCTAGAGATCCAACAGTAACCGATGATCTGTTTTGGATTAGGGCATTTATGGAAAGAAAACTTCGAGTTAGGCAAAGAAAACGTGTTAATCATAGAAGAAAGAACCTTTTTATAGAGGCAATGCCTCGAAATATCGAAGTTGGGTCTTAAAGGACTAGTTCAGTCGAAAAAAGTTACCAATATTTGTTGATATTCGGAAAGTTCATGAAAAATGGAGCATTTTTTGTTTTTACGGCATGTCCCTGAATCGTTGTAGTTTTTGAGAGCGTTTGAAATGTTGAATTTGTGTACATGTTTTCGTTGTAATACACAAACTTTTTTGAATTTTTTTTTGCGGAAAAATCGATTTTTGCATCGATTTTTAAAATTTTCATAAAATGAACATTGTAGCAGTTTTTAATAGACAAATGAGACGAATAAAATGACACCAAAATTATTCAATTTAGAAATTTTTTTGGGTTATTGAAACGAAAACCCTGGTTCATGTTTTCGTTTCAATAACCCAAAACAATTTTCAAATTGGATGATTTTTGTGCCATTTTATTCGTTTTGGAGAGTTATAAAAGTTGCTACAATGTTCATTTTATGAAAATGGAACAAATCGATTAAAAGTTCAAAAAAGTTTGTGTATTACAACGAAAACATGAACAATTTCAAACGCAATTTTCTCGAAAACTATAACGATTCAGAACATGCCGTAAAAACAAAAAATGCTCCATTTTTCATGAACTTTCCGAACATCAACAAAAATTGACAACTTTTTCCCACTGAACTGCTTCTTTAATTGCTCATTAGATGCATAAAAATAACCTGGACTTCAAGTTTGTGGCGACACTTTTTGGCGTAAGCCCACGCCCCATTGTGCGACTTTTCCAGACACATTGCCACTTAAGTAGTAAAGCTACCAGTCCTTTTTAAAGATACAATTGATTAGGTTTCTGAGTCTCAGGAGAAAAAAATAAGGTTGTTATGAAGAGTTGAAATTAAGAAAAACATGGCAAGAAAATGATTTTTTGAAACGAAGCTATTGTTGTGTACACATATAGACTAGAGGGATATTATATTCATTTTAGAAAAAGGGGGCAGCAAATCTTCAAAAAGGGGAAGGGGGAATTTTTTTAAATACATTAGGGGGCAGAGGCGTCAAAAAGGGGCATTATAACGGGTACGTCCCTAAGTTGAACCGTACCGTCAACCGTACGGATCTGTACTGATCACTGCCAACCGTACGGGCAATCTTGAACCGTATGGTCAATGGTACGGCTTCCCATGGTCCCGCAGGCCACCCGTGAACCGTATGGTCAATGGTACAACTTCCCGTGGTCCCGTAGGCCACCCGTGATCCGTAGGTCAACCGTACGGTTCACGGTTGACAGTGATCCGTACGGTTCAACTGAGAAACGCACCCAATATCCCTAATCTAGACTAGACTGACTCTAATTTAAAGGACCAACCTACTTTTCTAGGCTGACTCTACTACCAGTCTACTTTTGTATTTTTGATGCCATGTGATATTTTTCGAGCATTTTTTGCTTTTACGACACCACTTGAAAATCTAACGGTAAAAAGTTATGAGCGAAACAAAGTTGCGAAAAAACATTTTCAAATGTGTTTAAACATTGAAACGAAGAGCTTGTACGCAGGCAAAGCTAAGTATGTTTATTGAAACGATTTAATAAAACATTATAAAATTCAAAATCTTGATAGTTTGGGGGGGGGGAAATACATAAAGTTTTTATAGCTCGCCGAGACGAATTAAATGGCACCAAAATTATTGAAATTTGAAAAAGTTTTGGGTTATTGAAACGAAAACCCTGATTTGGTTTTGAAGTGAAAAGATGTTCATTTTGATAAATCCCAAGAATGCAAAAAGGAATTTTTATAAAAAAATGCAAAAAATAAGCTATCGAGAAAAATTTTAGGATATTTCGAATAATTGGATGGCTATCTCATCTTAATTGAAGATGCAATTCTACCCTCAGGCTCATCAAAAACGACCCCCGTTGGTTTTCCTCATACTAATTGCCTTATTTAGGAACCAAGCTCAAGAGAGCCTTAAGAATAAAACATCATACATAAGAGGGGGAAGAAGTGTGAGAAAATTTAACAAAGTACAAATTTATCCGCAGGTCGTCAAAATTTATTCTACGAATTCATCATTCTGTATTGTCTATAACAAATCATATTTTTAGACATGATTAGGGACGTACGTTCTAGCCTAAAACCGCGTACAAGGTCTCCGTGAAAAAAAGTGTGCATTGCATTTTTTCAAACTTTTTTTAGTTTGTAGATAAAAATTTGGATTTAATAGCAGAGATTTAGGTACAATAAAAAAAGTTATAAAATTGTTTTTAAATACTATTTCTAGGGTGGTTTTTGACGATACCTCGAAATTGCCGGGGGAGGGGGGGAGTAAAATCATGCGAAAAATTGCATTCTCGAAGCGTGAAAATGCTTCCTTGACCCTGATTCAGGGGAATAGGTGTGTGTATTGAAGCGAAAATCGAAAAATGTTGAAATTTCTCCTTCAAAATCATATTCCTGCGGGTAATTTCATATGGAGAATCAATTGCGCGCATTTCCGAATCTTGAAAATACTTCCCTGACCCTGATCCAAGGAAATGAGTGTTTTGTATTAAAGCGAAAATATGAAAATTTTGAATTTGTCTTCTAAATTCAACGTTCTAAGTGTTATTTTATGCGAGATATAGATTCAGTACATCCCCGAAGCGTCAAAATGCATCCTTGACCATCGTCCTTGAAAAATTATGTTTCTATCAAAACACTTCGGAGATGCGCTGAATCGATTTTTCGCATAAAATAACCCGTAGAACAATGATTTTAAAAGAAAAATCCAAAATTTTCATATTTTCGCTTCAATACACATTTATTCTCCTGAATCAGGGTCGGGGAAGCATTTCAAGCTTCGAGAATGCACACAATCAATTCTCCGCATGAAATTACCCCCGGAAATATGATTTTAAGAGAGAAGTTTCAATATTTTTCGATTTTCGCTTCAATACACACAACCATTTCCCTGAATCAGGGTCAAGAAAGCATTTTCATGCTTCGAAAATGCGCGCAATCGATTTCTGAGGCCCGATTCTTTACAAGCGAAAATAAAACCGTTTTTGATGCGGTTTTTTTCAGTATAAACCATTTTTTACCCCAAAAACAGTTTGCAATCGAAATTATGGTGAAAAAGGTGTGTTTTTAACGAGTTTGAAAACCCCATGTACGTCCCTAGACATGATACAGAAAGTTGTTGAGCCCGCAATTAATAGTTCATTTTTAAATGATAGAAAAGTATGAAAGAAGTTCATTAGGCCTACACAGATAGACAAGGAACTTGAGAGGGAAGTGATATGGTTTGTAGGCCAAGAATAAAACATCATTCATAAGATATCACCTATTAAAAAATTTTCGAATGAGGCAATCAACGTCGCAGTAAAAATTTTTGAGAATTCTTTCAAAATATGATGTTGATACAAAATCAACACTATATTTTTTAACAACATTCCTGAACTTTCGAAAACTTTTAATGGCTAAGCCTAAACCTTAGTCTAACGCTAAGCCTAAGTCTTAGTCTAAGCCTAAAGCTTAGACTTAGCTTTTGATCTCATTTTTCCCCAAGGGATAAAAAGTGAAAAAAATTTTCTCTCGATGATCTTGGTGCCTATTCGTTTTCTCTCATCGTCCCCTACAACATTTGTTGGAGTTACTGTCGACTATTATACCCCTGAATGAACGTGGTCTAAAATCGAAAGTTTTGAATTTTTTGAAATGTTTTCAAAAATGACCCTATTTTGGGTAAATTGATGCGGGAAACACGTTGGCGATGTTATTTTTGCGTAAAAACGCACTACATTTAAAAAAAATCGAATCATTCGATTTTTGGACAAATTTCAATTTTTTACCAAAATTCGATTTTTTAGGACCAAAATTTGATTTTTTGGCCAAATTTCAATTTTTGGTCAAAAATTGAAATTTGTCCAAAAATCAAATTTTGGACCTCAAAAATCGTATTTGTGTATTGAAGTGAAGGGATTGACACCACTTGAATTTGAACTGTATATTGAAACGAAAATTTAAAAAAAAAATCAATTTTCACACCGATTTTTAAAATTTTTATTAAAAAACATTCGTCATTGTAATATAACTCTATGAGATGAATAAAATGACATTAAAATTATTCAAATTGAACATTGTTTTGGGTTATTGAAACGAAAACCCTGATTCATGTTTTCGTTTTGAATTTGCGCATATTAGCTTTTTCGAAATATGAACTTTCTTTGCTCGAAAATTCAATTTTTTTTAAAATGGAAGCGTTTTTACGCCAAAATAACATCGATACATGTTTCTCGCATAAAATTACCCCAAATATGGTGATTTTTGAGAAAATTTCGAAAAATATAATTTTTTAGACCACATTCAATGCATAGGTGTTCACGCACCCAGGTTGAGGAAATCGATTTACAAGGTTGCTTCTATAAAAAATGACTTTTAAGCCTCAAATAAATGGTTATAAAATTTTAAAAATTGAAGAAAACTTAACAACTTCAAAATTTTTGCTGTATAACTTCGTTAATTTTGCGAAAACTTGTTAATTTTTTAACGAAATCAATGGAAAAAAACTGGTTTTCGGGTCCCAAATACAAAGTTGGTACTTGTTTTTGGCCTGATGCGACGAAGTTAGGGGATGACACCCCCCATTATTCAGGTATGGTTCAATGGGGCATAAGAGAAGCGAAGTAGCTCACAAAAATTGTTAGATTCGGGGAAATTCGACGCTTGTTTTACCCACTTGGAATGAGGAATAGTATACAAACAAAATAACCGTCATAAAAGGAACATATGTGAATGGGAATTGAAGCGATTTCTCTGAAGACTTATATGGCATGGTATTGAATCGCGTCCAAGAAGTATCAATAACGTTGAAATTGAAAAGTCCAAGTGAAAGAAAATTTAAACAAAAAGTTGTGTTTAAACAATTTTTTTAGTGCTCAAGTTAGCTTCTCTTACACAAAATTTTCTCATTCGTTGGCTAGGTGGCACACCTTGGATTAATTCAATCATAGATAGTTTACTATAAGAGTCAGTCATAATCATTTAGTCATTTTCAATTTCGAAATCCATCTCAAAGTGGCTTAAAACTTGTATAGTCGAAATTTTTTTGTTGGCTACCACGAAACTTTTTATTGAATCAGGCAATGTGTACATTGAAACGAAAAGAAACGTGAATATAGCTTTTTTGATGCATCCCTATGTGGTCGTATGACGGGAAAATCAGGATTAGTAGTAGTACAATCAAATCTCCGTTTAATGACAGCGACCAAGCAGGGATGCCGGCGGGAAAATTTGGTATATATAGCAAATCGATTTCTTTAAATACCAAATTTTCCCGCCGGCATCCCTGCGTGGTCGTTATGCCTCCCGTTGGATGTCATAAAACGGAGATTTGACTGTAATCAGTAGTAGCTTTTTTATGCATCCCTGCGTGGTCGTATGGCAGGAAAATCTGGATTAGTTAATAGTTAGTACTAATCCTGATTTTCCGTCATAAGACCACGCAGGGATGCATCACAAGCTATATAAGAATCCACGTCTTTTTGTTTCAAAAACATAGATCCTTTTATAGCTTTTTTGGTGCATCCCTGCGTGGTTGTATAGCGGAAAAATCGGGATTATTAGTAGTTACTACTAATCCTTAAAAATTGAGAAAATTCGAAAATTTAAAAAAAAAATCGAAAAATTCAAATTTTTCGAATTTTCTCAATTTTTAAAAAAAAATTTCGATTTTTTTCAATTTTTTCCAATTTTGAATTCAAAAAATTAAAAAAATCAAAAAATTCGAATTTTTTCAATTTTTTCGAATTTTAAATTGAAAAAATAAAAAAATTCAAAAAAATCGAGAAAATTCGAAAAATTCAATTTTTTTCAAATTTTCTCAATTTTTTCGATTTTTTTCAATTTTTTCCAATTTTAAAATGAAAAAATTGGAAAAAATCGAAAAAATTGAAAAACTCAAAAAATTTTAAAAAATCGAAAAATTCGAATTTTTCAATTTTTTTAAATTTTCTCAATTTTTTCGATCTTTTTCAACTTTTTCACTCTTTTTCGAATTTTTCAACTTATTGGTACGTTTTTCTTTTTTGTAAGAAAAAAAAATTTTTTCTACGTATTTTATGCTATATTTAACGAGCTATGATATCAAAGATCCTATATGAGTACAAAGTAAATATGAGTACAAGTGTCGGATCACCTTAATCTTTTTCCTGGTTTGTTTGCATTAATGGAACCGCGCACCAGAGTCAGATGCTTAGATCGAACAGTTCAATTATTCGTTCATGTTTTCGTTGTAATACAGGCACTTGTACTCATATTTTCGCTCGAATAAACATAAAATCGAATTTTTTCAAAAAAATCGAAAATTCGATTTTTGATCAAAATTGAATTTTGACCAATATCGAATTTTTTCCAAAAAATCGAATTTTTCCTAGCAAATCGAATTTTTCAACCATTCGTTCATGTTTTCGTTGTAATACAGACACTTGTACTCATATTTTCACTCAAATACACATAATCTCTTTTTATGCATTGTTTTGTCGTAGTCGTCGAACATTTTTTATCCAGAACCATTCTCTCCGAGATTTTTTCGAACGAACAACACACAAAATTCCATAGATTATGATAGGTGGCTTGTGAGTCGGTTGCATTCTTCTTTGCACTATGTCATCCTAAGGGTGTTATATATATCAATTGTCTTATGCTCGTGTTCGCGCCTGGCTAGCTGGT
>JAQGBS010001131.1:0-17036 GCA_034698545.1 Acrobeloides obliquus | reverse complement strand
ATAATTTTAGTGTCATTTTGTTCGTCTCATTTAGCTATAAAAAATTGCTACAATGTTCATTTTATGAAAATTTAAAAGATAGGAAAATGTGCCTTTATTGATGTTGGAGGGGCACTCATCTTGAATTGATGTGATGAAATTTGTTCTTCCAACTGGTGGAGGAGGGGTCTATAAATTTTTTTGTCGGTGTAGACGAATTTTTATATATATTTCCTCCGCTTCCCAAAATACAAAATCTAACTAATCAAGCTACATAATCCTTCAAGACTTACTAAAATTTCTTCTGTTGCAGAAATATTGAACTTGATTGGTGGATTGCATGTTAAATAGACTAATTTTTCATCATCAGTAAATCAACAAACTGTGACCGGTTCATTACCCTAAAATTAGCGTACGAGTAAGTTGGTTAATCAAAATACCATTTCTTGGTCATCCGAGAAACCAATGACAATATAGTCAATATGTGAAGTAAATCTATAGTAGAAAGTTCGATTGTAACATATTCTTCATTATTTGAAGGTGGTTCAAAGCCTATGATGTATTCGCACTCATCTTGTTTATCAGGGAAGCAACTCCCTGGGATTCCTAAACAATCCTTTCGTCCCTCATTACATTTTTCAAATTCGGTTGCTTGATAAGCTGTCTAAATTTTATCATTTGACATATTTTTATAAAAACTTATAGGTAAACAGGAAATAGTAACTAGCCTAATAAAATTCATTTTAAATATAGACAATTTGTTATGTTTAAATTTTAAGGCAATTTTTAAAAATGTACTTTGGTCTTAAGAAAATGTATTGTCTTTTTTGACGACAAAAGTCTTATGATGTTAATATCCTGGTCAAAATAATTTATTTAACAACATGGAATTGTTTTATCAGTTAGATGGAGCGAGTATGTTGTAATAAAGTAAAGTGATTAAACGCCTGTGTCACAATATATTTTGTCAAGTTTAATAATGAAGGAAGACTTCTTCGCCTTGAAGGAAGACTGAAGAAACTTTTAAGAAGAAAAGCTTATGAACGAAGGAGAGATATTGTGGTGTAAGAACTTTATGAAGCGCAGCTCTAGCGTTGGATAATGGAGCACTGGGATTAATGTTCTGTTTTTTAGGTTTTTTGATTACTTTGGGAATGCATCGGCTGCAATGTAATGTCATTATAACGAGAATTGGAACCACAGCACAAACATCACTCGTTTATAGTAGTAGGATATTTTATCAAACATGTGGTAAACACACAATAAATAAAAATTCAATTTTTTCAGTCATTTAAAAAACATTAGTTAATTTTTTGACAAATTAAAGATACATTCAAATCTTTCAATAGCGACCCCCACATGCATACATGGGCAAGCAGGGGGGTACTGGGTCCCAAAATAAGAATTGGTCCCAAAGGTTATTGTCGACCAAAAAAAGTCGACAGGCGAAAAAGTCGAAATACGAATTCGTATACGAATTGGAAATACGAAATAGTAGTCAAATACAAATTCGTATATATGTTTTGGACGTATTCGCCGTCAAAATACGAATTGGTCCATTAATTTTTCCCCCGATACGACGAATTAGGGGAGGGGTACAGTACCCTCCCCCCTGCATGTATGCCCACATGCAATAAAAGTTGCCTGATTTTGCAATAAAATCGTGTGTATTAAAGCGATTGAACCTGGTGTTCTGCCAATCGTTTCAATACACACAATTTTATTGCAAAATCGGGCAACTTTTAATGCATGCAACTACATCAAACCCCGCAATAGTGACCCATCCCAACGGGGGTTCCTATTGAGAGGCTTGACTGTAGTTCGTATAAGCTCAAACAAGCTCTACAACTTTGTCGACATTTGGATAACATAACATTCGGATTTTTTACACATTCTCCTGTTCGTGCCCAGTCATAACATTGTGGACTATCGTCAGTACAAGCTAAAAATGCAAATTTCATAAATATCCATAAAAGCCCTTTGGCTTACCAGCAGGGCTTCGATCGGTTAAAAGTCCATTTTTCAAGATTTTTCAGGAAATATGAATCAGTTTTCAGGGAAAAAATCAGGAAAGTAATTTTTCAGAAACTCGATTAATTCAACAAAGTCATAGTGTAAATTCCTGTCAATCGCAATTTCTTGGTTAAAACCAAAAAAAATTTTTGGTTAAAAAACATAACACATTGTTGAAAAGATTCCCACGACTTTTTAAAACGTTCGATATCAAAATTTGCTGGAAGTCTTATCTAAGATGTATCATGATCAATTTTTCCTGATAAAAATTTTTAGTTTTTTGATCCAAAAATCAGGAAATTCCTGAAAAATCAGAAAAAATCGAAGCCCTGCTTACCATTAACATCTCGATAATCTTTGTTGATTGAACAAAATCCACAACTAAGTCGGCAGTTGCAAAACATTTGCTCTCGATTAGAACTGCATTTTCCATGGAGTTTCCACAATGGGCAGCACATATTGGCATCATGACATCCTGTAGTTGTGCAAGAACTAGGTTGTTGTGCTTGTCTTGAAAGCTAAAAATTTTAGGGTCATGGTCGAAGCGTCGCTGAAAAGGGGGACGAATGACAATAAAAACGTGCTTTAAATTGTGGAAAACGCATTTATAGAAAAAAAGTTATGATAAAAACAAAAAAGGGTCCAAATGACGATTTTTGAGAAAATGACATTCAATTTCTCCACAAGTTTAAAGGCTCAGGACCTAACATATATGTTTTTGTTAATCACTCACTAGATACATGAAAATAACCTAGACTTCAAGTTTGTGGTAATACTTTTTGGCGTAGGCTCATCCCCTCAGGAGCTATCTGCGATATTTCGAGATATTGCCTCTTAAAGCTTAGAACATAAGCTTTAAAATAGCACCGAGATCACGATGAATTGATGTTCCTATCAAAAATTATGACAAAAAGTATCCTACATTGCGATGGGGGGGGGGTCGGATAATTTCCGCACACCCTGTATATAGTTTGGAGCTAGTTAAATCCCCGCCAGCGGCAATAAGTTTTTGCCTTTTCTTAAAAGTTCTACAAATCAGCTGATTTTCTGTAATCACCATTTTTCGATATGGAGAACTCGAATCTGAAGGAATTTTCCGATTTTTGCTGCTGGAATTTACCCCTACAAGGGGTATTCCCTCTATAGTTTGAGGTCTTGAGGGGATATACCCCTTGTAGTGCTAACTTCCAGAGGCCCAAATCGGAAAATTCCTTCAAATTCGACTTGCTCGTATCGAAAATCCCCGAGTACAAAAAAGTAGCTGATTTGGAGATCTTTTAAGATGACAATAAGTCTTATGATTTTCTTTCCGAGTGGATTAGTCTTTTAAAAATTGATCAAGTTTTGAATAATAATTACCCCAGGGTTCGCATTATTTTCTTGCACTGGAATACAAGATATCACCATATGATTTGAACGTGATGATGGGCGAAATGAACAGTTTTGTTTTTGACCTATAAAATTTTTTTATTTATAATATTTAGATGCTATGTATTTACCATTAGTTTGAACCAATAAACTGACCACTGTTGGAGGCTGATTTTCTATAGTTGGTGATTGCGGGCCTAGAGGTGCTTGTATGCCACCCAGAAGACTCATATCTTCAGGAACAATTTGAAATGTTGGATTCTAGAATGCAATGGTTATTTAGAAAAAATTCTCAAGGCTTACTCTTGAATTTTCATCTGCTTTTTGCATTTGCATGCAAATAACTCGCTTAAAATCCACTAGATCATTGCAATTCGTGATGTATTCTATTCCGTGTACAAAGTAATATACCCAAGAAATAAACAATAAGGTTTTTAACATGTTTATTATAGATATGTGTATTTTTAATTTGATAAAAGTTTGACAAAAAAGTTAACAAAACACAAAAATCAGTACCAACAAACCAGTTTAATAAGACAATCAGTAAATGTCTTAAAAGTATAAGTAAAAAAAAGTTGACATGAAAAATCTTACTCTCATCAAGGTCTAGGTCATAAGTGTTGTTAGAGGTATGAGAGAAAGAAAAAATTTTTTTTATGAAAATGGCAATGCTCTTTAGGAAATTGCAGTGACTGAAGCCTGCTCTGTAAAATAAAATTCTGTAATAAGTGACACTTGACCATAAAAATCTCAAACATACATGACCAACGGTGGTAATAAATTACCACAGGGTTGTACGATTGTGCCGCCCGAAAAAGGAGGGTTGTGCCTCGGCGCGAAGCGCCAAGGTTGTGCGGAGATAATAATGGGTTGTGCTCGGCGTTATGCCCCAGGCATAACCCTTGTATTGTTTGTATGGGTTGTGGTTTTTTAGTGAAAAATAGGGTTGTGTCTTTTTTCGAAAAAAATTACCACCACTTGGTCATGCATGATCTCAAACTTGGAATCTTTTTCAAGTTTCATTCTTGCGCAATAAATTATGCATCTTTTCAAAATAATAAAATCTACCGTATTTCCTCTAAAATAAGACCCACCTTAAATTTTTCTTTAAACTCCCTAAAACAACTGCAGGGTGTGATACAACAGTGGTATAAAACATAGGTAGACAAACAGGGGGGAGAGAGGAGTCTGGTATAGGTTGGGTCTAAAATTTTCAAAAAATTGCCTCGGTCCCTCCTTATGTTTTTTTTGAAAACTTTTCAAAATTTTGAGGACCAAAAAAACCACAGGGTCCATGGACCTCCCGCCAAAAAATCAGAGAAATGAATAAATTAAGGTTGTAGAATTGACTGGTCAAAATCTTTTTGGTCAAATTCGTTCAAAATCTCTTATTGAAAAAATGGTAAATTTTGTCTATTTTTTACTGAAAAGGAGCATTTGGAGCTAGTTCCCTTTAGGGGCCACACACAGGGGCAAAAATCGAAGCTTCATATTCAAAAATTTTTGCAGAAACGACCCATATAGGGGTTTTTCCATGCGAAAAACATGAATTTGACCGAATTTTGGCCTGAAAACCCATGCAAACATGAGAAATTCGCCTTTTTAAATGTATTTCGTTAAACTTTTGAGTTTTACATTAAATATAGTATAGTTTTTTTATAGAACTTTTTGTAGTGGCTTTAAACGAGTTTCAAGAATTTAAACTGGATGATCTTTACGCAAAACTGATACTTTCGGACGAAGATTTCGAGAATTGGTTGGCCACTAAAGGACTACTTCATGGTTTAATGCAATATAACTTGTGCCATCAACCAATGTATCTCGAGAACAACACACGTATTTGGTGTTACAATCGTCGCGTTTATCGACCAGAAAAACCAAAAATAGGCTTTAAGGTTAGCATCTTTTTTAACCTTTTTAACTTTTTAAGGTTGGAATATTTTTTGAACATTCGCATCTTAGTTGTATGCAGATTTTCAAGTTGTCATACTTGTGGACCATGGATCACTCAATCGAATATGCTGAGTATGAAACAGGCATAGCGCACAGACATGTGGTAACATGGTACAAAAAGTTCCGCCGTATTTGCCGTCGACACTTTCGCACTAATCCGATACAACTGGTGGTCCAAATTTGGTGGTTGAATCCGACGAGCATGGTCGAAGAGGAAGGCGAGTGCGAAGAAATCCCCAATGGGTATTTGGTATGGTTGAACGAAGTTATGGGCTTTCTTACATAAGAGTTGTACCGGGGAGAGACGCCGCTACATTATTATCTTACGTCATGTTAGACTCCTATCTACGGTTAACACTGATGAGTGGCGTAGCTATCGAGTCATGGCGCGTTTTTGACTCTTTCGACATCGTGTTATAAACCATGACGTTCATTTTGTCGATTCTGTAGACCCTGTTCTCCTCTAGGGAGTCAAAGTGTAGCAGTCATTGGGATCAGGGGTAGTGGGGTCAGAGGAGGAGGGGAGGGGATCACATTCCCTGTTTCTGGAAAAGTTGACCATTTGTCGGCCAAGTTATTTTTTCCAATTTTTAAAATTTTTGAAAAAATTTCAATTTCCAAATTTAAAAAAAAATAAAAATGACATTTTTCTCACTAAAAATCGTAAAAATTGACTATTTTTGCTTCCCTCCCGCATAAAGTTAATGGCATGAGGAATAAATAAAAATAGAAAAATTACATAAAAAATACCCCTGCCCGCCCCCTAGTGTCACCTACGTTTTCACATACAGGGGCTAAACTCATATGATTTTTTTGAGAGAGTTCTTTGAACCCATTCATAGGGGCTATCCGGATATTACGTTATCATGTTGGAGGGGGGATCGATCGTCCTCATAAAAGATTGATAGCGTTATTGCATTTTTGATAACGTAGTGAGGGAAAGGGGTCAAAATCCTAAAACAATTGATAACGTAATATCTGGACAGTCCCATAGGCGAGTAAAAATTTGGAATTCAATCATACATGACCAAAGGTGGTAATAAATTACCACAGGGTTGTACGGTTGTGCCGCCCGGAAAAGGAGGGTTGTGCGGAGATAATAATGGGTTGTGCCCGGCGCTATGCCCTAGGCACAACCCTTGTATTGTTTGTATGGGTTAGGCTTTTTTCGGAAAAAACAAAGGGTTGTGCTTTTTTAGTGAAAAATAGGGTTGTGCCTTTTTTCGAAAAAAAATTACTACTACTTGGTCATGTATGTATTCAATAAATAATTAATTTGATATTTGGGTATTGCTTCACTAATGCGTCTTGTATTTTGGTGTTACAAAAATCGGCTTTTACCAAATCAATCAAATAGAATCACATTCAATTTGTTAAGTATTTTTACGTTTCATTGCCAAACCTTTTTTACTCGCCGAATTGGATAATACTTTTTATTAATACAAGGTGACAGAAATTTTTTTATGTAGATGGACTTTTAAAATTTTTACGAGCTTCCGATCTTGAGTATGATCAATTGTTTTAACGTACATGAACAAATAAAAAATTTTAAACTAAAGAAACAGGTTTTTTATTTCTTCCCCTTTTTATTAGAAAAACGATTTCATGGAACATCTGAAGATTCTTGATCTTTGGAGCTTTTTTAGAGTGTATTAGAATGTACTAACTGTAAAATAGACATTTTTTGAAGAGTTCCTCAAGTTTCCGGAGGTCTTACATTCTTTTTGAAAATTTTTTCAGATCGATATTTTAAAAAACATGCATTATAAAGGATGGGCCAAAAAAGTAGATTTTTGCGATTTTTTGGCACCCTGTTCATAAGGATTTTCTTCATGACAGAAAGTTTTCTTCATAACACCCATACATGAACAAGGAGGGGGACAAGTTACCTCGAGGCTATATGATGTCGACCAAAAAAAGGACCTTTTTTTAGCCTGAGGTAGTTTCTAACCGGCTTGGGGGGACAGCCCCCCATTGGTAATGTATGATAACACCGAAAATAAATATGCGAATTTTTTCGTATACACTATTCGAGTCGAAAGATTGAATAGAATAGTTTACACTATACTATTCAACATGTGAGTACTCGCAGATCGAGTATTCGAAACCACACGCAAATCGAGTATTTTGAAACAACAAAAATCGAAAAAATCCGGTTTTTTGGGACATCCTTTATAAGAAGATGGTGTACCAACAATATGCAAAAGGCCGCATGTGAAAATCATTTTTCTTCGATTTTTTAAATCGAGAAATGTCACAATCACCTTGTACTTTTTAAAAATCTTCTTGATAGACTTGTTTAAAAGATCAAAGTTTAAAAAATGCCCTTTTGTTGGAACTAATTTTTTGAGAATCAAATACCTATGTTAACTTAATTCTTTTTGTCCAAAAATGATGTTTTTGTGATCTAATCCTGAGGTTTAGGGCCAAAATTAATGACAAATTTCTTGAAACCTCGCTTGAGGCCAAAAGATTTTGTAGTAACGTGACTCTCTAACACTCTAGAGAAACCACCTCTTCGGATAACCACACATTTGTGGCTTTTCGGATGGCTTCATAGATGCTCGGCATAACAGAAGATTAATTATTTTTATTTAAAAAATTAATATACAAAAAATGTAAAACGATATGAGATAGCTCCATTTGAGTTCCTATCGCTGATGAGATAAACACAGCCATCTAATTAATTGTGCTCACTAAAAATTTAAATTAAATGATCAGAATAAAAAGTTGATCTTACACTTCGTGAACATCTCTTCCCCATCTGCCACCATAGCCTCCATAACCATATTGGCGTTTGGCACGAGTCTCAACTTCTTGAACATCACGACCCCACCTACCACCATAGCCACCATAACCATATTGTCTCTTTTGGCGGTTTTCTAGTCCTTCAACATCTCTTCCCCACCGACCACCATATCCACCATAACCATATTGTCTCTTTTGGCGGTCTTCTAGTCCTTCAACATCTCTTCCCCATCTTCCTCCATAGCCACCATAACCGTACTGGCGTTTTGCACGATTCTCCATTTCGTGCACATCTCGACCCCATCTACCACCATAACCCCCATATCCATATTGGCCATAAACATAAGTGGCAATACAAAGTACAAGAAGGGAGACTGATAATAGTTGCATGCTTTAGGAATTAGTTTTAGACTTTAGTTGAATTATTTGAACAATCAAGTTTTTAAATAGTAGATATTACACTAGACTGTCGTTTAGTTTGAGAGACAGCGGAATAGGCGGTACTAACGATCTTGATAAAAATGGAAATACAGGGCGTTTCAGCACAATCACCTATTTAGTAAAATTTGAATTAAATTTCCTCGAAAACGGAGAATATGTATTTTTTAACGAAATTTGGGTACTACCTTTTTTCGATGCGCTCTACCGATTGGCGGTTGAATTTTTCAAAAATTTCCTAAGGAATTCAAATTTTCGTTTCAATACTCAACAATTTTAAAAATATTTGTTTAAAATCATGCTCGACGAGACTAACAACTTGTAAAAGGCTGCTTTTGAAAATTATTTAAATTCGCGGAAATATTCAACTTTCTTTGATTGATGGTTGTGCTTAAACACCCTGTATCTTTTTTAATCATCATTAATGATATTCTATTCGCCAAATAAACATGTGATTAGGCCTAAAGTCAATTTGTGGAAATGATGATATGATCAATAAAAAAAACAAAATAAACTTACTTCCATTAAGATTTAGAAGAATTTCAACAAGTCCACGAATTTCTTGGATATGCTATAGGAATTTCGAATTTTTACAGATGAGGGTTAGAAATGAAAAAGTAAATTTTTACGTATGGCAATGAGGGGTCCCCACCCCAAAACCAAAGAGCGAGTAGTATTCCTCATCAAGAGGAGTAAAAAAAGTTTCCAAAAGTCGCTCCAATTTTATAAAAACTCATTTATTTACAACTAGTATTTGATCACGTCCCGAAACTCATGAGATTTTTCGCATCCCATCCCGAAAATTTTGATTTAAACTCGATTTCATCTCGTCCCGATCTTCATATCCCGAGTCGGGATAAATTTACACCTCTAAAATTGACAGGCCGATACAGTCAGTATGTGGATAAACAATGATGGAGAGGGGTCCAGTTGCTGGGTTGGGTCCCCAAAATTGTCAAAATTTACCTTGGTTCTCCTGTATGTTCTCGAAAATTTGCCAAAATTTTGGGGGAAAAACTTGAGGGACCATTGTGATTTTTTCGAGTATTTCAACAACAAAAATGCAAAAATTTGGTCGATTTTTATGTAAAAAAATGGAAAATTTTTGTAAAAAATCATAATGGGAACCATTTGGATTTTTAATGGAACTAATCTGGCCGCTCTGATGCCGGGTTGGTCTCTATTTTTGGCCTTTTTGCTGGATTGGTTAGAGGGTGGGTAAACTCCCCCTTTGTCCACCTGTGGTGCAGTTGCATCATATAGGTCGGTGAGTCGCCTTGTACCATATATAAATTTAAAAAAAGTTATACCCCAATGTTTAAGGTATTTGATTAGGGATTTGATAAAGATCGGCATTTTTGATCCGATTGCGGGGATTTTCATATACTATCTTCTCAAAAAATGTAGCCAGATGAAAATTTTGGTATATTGGGGATGGCTGTTTGATAATAATTTGACTGAGTTATGGCCATTTTATTTCTGGAAAATGATCATTGTTTGCTGTATTTAACATCACAAACTCTATAAACATAAAATTCTTTTTGCCCAAAAATAAGTTTGTTTACATCCCGAAAATCCCGAGATTCGTCACGACCCTTCCCGGATCCCGTAATAGTGTATTCCGAAAAATCCTGTCCTGGCCAAGAGGTCAATCCCCGAAAATAAAGCGAGTGCGAATATATCATAGGCTTTGAACCATCTTCAAACAATGAGAATATGCTACAATCGAACTATCTATTCATAGGATCGAACTCTACGTTTTATTGTACGAACCTGTATTAATAAAAACATACTTTGCCCCTTTTACATTTCTAAATTGATTAATGTATCATTTGTGATCATCCATCAACTAAAATGTGTTTTTGTTGTTTAACACAAATAACAAAGTTTAATTAAGTTTTCATTAAGATTTACTATAATCTTTAAGTGTATAGTTATTCAATTTTTATTTTTTTTAAACTTCCCCTTAATTTTTTTTACTCATAAAAAATAAAAATGGCGCCATTAGAAGAATGTTCTTTTGTATTTTAAATGTATTGTTTGTCAAACAAGAATGGAATGTGATATTGGTTGACAGTTAAGATGCACATGATCTAATGTAATTAATGATAGGCAAAAATTTAGGCATAAAAATAAGATTTGGACAACTTTTTTAAAACTATTTCAATGAAATATCCAGGCATTTACGTTTTTGGAAACCGGTTTTGGATTATAGACATTGTTTTAAATATTGACATGAATGAAAAATATACAGAAAAATTGTATTTTAGCAAAAGGAAAGATAGGAATAATTTTTTTAATCTGTTTGGCTTTAAAATATGAGTAAGAGGACTATATAAGGATGTGGATGAATCGCGAAAGACGCTGGGGGCAAAGGCCGAGTTTTGCATCAGCTCACTCGGAACGCGAGTCGAAGGCGCTCGACTCGCGCACAAATAATACAAAAATATCCTTTATTCCAACATATTCAATTTCTTTCCTGTAATTTGAGGAAATTCTAAGCCTTCATGATTGAAACTATGGGCTCCAAGTATACGCGGTTCTAAAACACTTGTTTACACTTTTTTTTAATTTCTAAAAATGTATACCATCATGATTAAAAAGAGGACCTCTAGCTAAAAGTAAGTAGTAACCATTTGTCAAATCAGCTAGGTAAGTATTATTGGCGCCTTCGTTTATATGCTGCTTGAATTTGCAATATAAACGGTCATCAGTCTTTTTGGAATCGAGTAATTCGACCTTTTCTGGCTCTATTTCCTGAAAATCATAAATATAAAAACCAGTTTCTGTATCCGTACGTGCGTTCGTCCGTAAGGAACCACGAGATCTCGAGAACGGTAATTTTCAAACGCGCGAAAGCACTCCTAAACACTCAAAAATCAAAATTTTTGTCAAAAACTTGATTTTTTAAAATTTTTTGACCCCTGGGCAAAATTTTTAGAAAATGCGCGCAATCGATCCCTCGCATAAACTTAGAAAGTGACTTTCTAGGGGTTTTCTGACAGAAAAAATTTTCTGAAAGAGATGCAGTCACGATTCTTACCCCCCCCCTCTTTACACATAATTCTCCAAAACTTACTAAAATTTCTTCTGTTGCAGGAATATTGAACTTTACTGCTGGATTCCATGTTAAATGGACTAATTTTTGATCATCAGTAAATGAACAAACTGTGACTGGTTCATCACCCTAAAATTTGCATATGATCAAGTTGGCCAAGCATACCATTTTTTGATCATCCGAGAACCCAATAGCAATATAGTCAATATGTGAATTAAACCTATGAGCAGATAGTTCGAATGTAACATATTCTTCATCATTTGAAGGTGGTTCAAAGCCTATGATGTATTCGCACTCATCTTGTTTATCAGGGAGGCAACCCTCCGGAATTCCTAAACAAGCCTTTCGTCCCTCATTACATTTTTCAAATTCGGTTGCTTGATAAGTAGCCTAAATCTGATCAAGTTTACTTATTTATTAAAAAACTCACAGATAAACAGAAAATAGTAACTAGCCTAATAAAATTCATATTAAGTAGAGGAAATTTGTTACGTTTAAATTTTAAAGCAATTTTTAAATGTACTTTGATCTCGAGAAAATGTTTTACTCTTTGCAAAATAGTCTTCTGATGATAAATGCCTGATCAAAATAATTTTTTTAAACAGGTTGGATAGTTTTTGACAGTTAGATCGAACGAGTATGTCGTTATTAAAGTGATTGAAAAACAAAAAATTGTTCTTTGTCACACTATATTGAATTTAATATTAAGGAAAATAAAAATTACTATTTCAAAAAGGGATAATTTTTTCATTTTCAGGGTTTGTGAGTTTTGTCTCCCCCCCCCCTTCTAGTGAATAAAATTGTATATCAGAAAGCACAGAGACAAGTTTTTTAATCTTGGATAAAATGTGAGCTATGACTTCTCATGTTGGACTGAGCATACGTGTATTCCCCCGAAACCCAATAAAGGGTCATAGAAACGCGTAATTAATTTTCTCACAAAAACCCCTACAGGGTTATTTTGGGAAAATGATAAAAATTGAAAAAATCACCCAAAATCACAAAAATGCCATTTTTGGGGCCCCTATAAATGTCTGATATGCACGTAAGAAGTTTGAAGCGACAAGGAAGTTTGAAAAAATAAAACAAAAGATTTTAAGATTTTTCCCCCACATTCAAATAAATTATAGAAATTTCCTACCAATATGAAAAAGTCATCATCCAATGTCAAACCAAGTGGCAATCGTCTCACGTTACATTCAACAGGTCGAGGCTTCGATCCCACCAGGTATAATTTTATTTTATTGATTCAAAAAAATTTTTTAAAGTATTCCCCCTCCCATAAAATTGTTAGTAAAATTTTTGGCTTTCTTTTCACTTGAAAAAATATACAGGATGGACAAAAAACCAGATTTTTCGAGGAAATTTTTGCCGAAAAATTTTTTAAATTTTTTCAAAAAACCCCTATATGGGGTTTTCTATCCGGAAAATGGATTCCGAGCATTAAAAAATCATGAAATCTCTTCTCTAACCCTAAAAATCGCAAAAACGGTTTTTTGGACTTAATCAAGGGAGCAATTTCATGATTTTTGAATGTTCGAAATCGATTTCCCGGATAGAAAACCCCCATGGTCCCAAAGGGAAAAATTTACAAATTTTTCAATACCGTAAGAGCGCCCCCTCACCCATCCCCGTCTCTGGTTTCCCTCCATACTAGGCTGAAACCTAGTTTGCATTGGAACAGTTCTTTGGACTTCATAGACTCTCATTTAGCTACTTTCGCATAGCCTATGCCACTTGTAAAGAAATTGCATTTTTGCACCAAAGCCCACGGCATATATGATCGTGATTCAATTCTTGGTATGCACTTTTTGCAACAATGGAGTCTGCCATTTAAAGCAATAGCTTTAGCTTTCACACGACAACTCGAAAGTATAATTTGACACAAAAAACACAAGCCCAACTTTCTCATATCCTTTAAAACCTTAATTTGTATTTAAAGACTAGAACTTTAACCACGCATTTTAGTCAGCACTATGGATACTTCATTCCCATGTACTAGTCGAATATTTTCTGGAATAAACTTTTCGGATTTATCATATCAAGCTAAACTTGAAGATTTATGTAATGAAGCGAATGATCTTGAAATTATTTGTGACAACATATTACGTCGCTTGGTTATAATTTTCCTCATTTTGTTAGCTATAGTTTCGATTTTTGGCCACATCCGAGAAAAATACAAATGGATAGTATTACACACAACATTTTGGGCGCTATTTGTTATTATAATATTAGAGATCAGCTATTATATGCCACCAAATGTGACGATTCGATCTTTTATGCCAGTCTGGCCATATATCAATCATATTTCAGTTGCTTCATTTCTCCCCTTGGCTATCAATCGCTTTTGTAGTCTTTATTTAAAAAATATTTTTGACAGCTTCAAAAAGATTTGTGTATTTTTATGCATATATGATCTTGTGGTTGTAGTATATGTATGGGTGATGTTAAACATTTTTGATTACAACTCTTATGTTGAAATCGCATTTGACTTGATTATTATGCTACCCACGATTTTATTTTCAATCTTAATTTTCATAAAAATCCAAAAAATGAAAAAATTGTCCAAAGGCAGCATCTATGAAAAAAGCACTATTAGTGATCTTCGTAGAGCTGCTATAGTATGTCTTGTTCAACCGAGTTGTTTCTTGTTGTATCTAATCATGCTTATTGTAGCCGAAAATTTTAACGCCCAAATTTATGTTTTGCCATTTTCTGAAATTCCCCATTTTTATTTCGAAATGTATGTAGTGGTGTCTCCATTCTATTCTGTTGCTATAGAACTTTGTATGTTAGTAGACGCATTGTTATTGCTATTTGTTTTGAAAACTTTTCGAGCAGGGATGATTAATATTTTGAGAAAAATAATCCCTTGTAAACTTTCAATGTCTTCTTCGGATATTGTATTCATTACTGGACAATCTAATCAAAATTCTGTTCGTATAAATGTTAATACTATTGTTAAATAAAATGTGATTTTCATACTGTTCAATTGATTTTTTACGCATAGCTAAAAAAGGAAAATTTCGGCCACAGGTTGGTGTTAATCTGCATTGGGTGTATTTTTAAAGTTCCTGTATCGTAACGGGAGCGGCGGCGCAAAGTGAGTTTTGGTTTTAGAGATTTGAAAACATTTTGAAACAAACACAAAGGTATTTGGGTTTTGTACCTTTAGGTTCATTAGGGCTGCCACTAATACGTTCGGATGGCTCCTGAACGGATGTTAGTTCATTAGTGGGCTCTATTACACTTTAACAGTCCAATCAAAATTTAAACGTCCAAACAAATTTTTAACTTAATTTTTTATTGTTCATAATTTAAAGTAAGTTACAAATTCTAATAATTTATAAAAAATGAATGTTACGGATTCACCTTTATAATACAACAAAAAACATAGATAGATCATTTATTTTTGCAAAATCGGGTTCCGTGGCATTTACTGTTGCAGATTTGACTGCTTGCAAAACACTTGCCTAGGGTTAGGCTTAAGCCTAGACTTAGGCCTAAGCTTAGGCCTAAGCCTAGGTCTTGATTAGGTTTAGGCCTAGGCTTAAGCCTAGGCCTAAACCTAATCCTAGGCCTAAGCCTATAAGTTGATTGGACGGCGGTGTAATACTTGCGAATGGAGACTTGCGGACGAACTTGCAAACGAAACGTTTGAAAAATTCAATTTTTTAGAAAATTTGAATTTTTTTTGAAAAATTTGAATTTTTTGAAAAAATTGAATTTTTCAAACGTTTCGTCCGCAAGTCTCCGTCCGCAAATATCACACCGCCGATTGGACGGTTAAAAATCGATTGGACGGCCAAAGTGCAATAGAGCCCATTAGTGATGTGTCCGAACGGAATTAGTGATAAATTAGTGAAGTCAAAAATTTTCGAATAAATTAGTGGTGGCCCTTACATTTACTATTTTGTTATTCATACTCTCTAATATTATTTGAGAGGTCATCACGATTATCTTTTTCGATTATCTTTGATTCGCCTAACATTATTTCTATTTACCTAACGAGTTGAATGTAAAATGCGTGCAACTTTGGTACTGCTCACGATTATTGGGTTTCAACATTGAAAAAAAGACAAATGAGAATGTCAGGGATTATTTGCCTAATTTTGAATTCATCAAAGAAAAGCAAAAAACCCCAAAACGAATTCTTTTTATTTATTTTTATCTTTCCCAATGCGAAAAAAATCGTACCGCCACTTTTTCTAGCTAAACACGAGGAATCCAGAAAAAATTTCTTGCATAAAGCTTTTGGCAAAAGTCTATTTTTCTTCAGAGTTCGTTTGATATGCCAGTCCATTTCCTTGCTAGTTGCAAACTCGTCACTTTTCCTGGAAGGTTAAAGCTTTCTTAAAATTCTAAAAATAGTATATAAAAAAATTATCCCTCCAATAAATTTTCATTTATTCATGGAAACAATAAAATGTAGTGCCGAGATTCACTTCTTTTTCTTCTTAAAAAATGTCATAAGGAAGGCCATAATTTGTCTCATGGACACAAACAATCATTACCTGCCTATATAAAAGTAACAAAATTAGACTTATAAGCTATTCACCTATATTTAATTTAACTTCACGTCAACTTTAGGTTACTTGTTTAATATGTATAAAAATTTTTCCTTTTTAAAAAATTTATATTCCAAAAAATGTTGGGCGCTAAACGAACGTGAAAAAGCTATTCTTCTCGAAACATGGAATCATGATTTTGAATTTTTATTTGATCTCGGCGCAAGTGTTTTCGTGTACCTGTTCGAAACCTATCCTAAGACCAGAGATGTTTTTCCAAAACTTAAAGAACACGGCGATCAATGGTATGAATCGAATGATTTTCGGAGGCCGATATTTAGAGCTGTTCAAGTGAGTTTTATAGAAATTGTAAAAAATAACAACCAAATTTTCCTTAACCCCCTTTTTTAGGCCCTAACAACATTTTTGGAGAACATCAACAATGTCAATTGTATGGTGGGGGCTTTGTATGAAATCGGAAAAGATCACACAAGACATATAAAACATGGTTTTCAACCGGAATATTGGGATCTTTTTCAAGTAGTTTGATCTTATTTCAATCGTATAGGATTTTTATAGCATGCTTTATGTTTAACTCTCACCGACCGACTTTCTAAAATCGATAAATTGACGTCGGCCGAAAAGGAGTTTGCAGTAAAGACATGGAGCAAAGTTATCGAATTCATTATCGTTCATTTGAAACGCGGATTTACTGCTGGTTTATCAACTAATCGTACCTTAACATAGAGCTCATTTTTTATTTAAAATTCATTTTTACTTAAAATCTTAAAGGGGGTGACAATCATGGCCTAATCCAAGAAAAAAATTTCTCCTAATAGGATTATTTTAGGGATAAAATCATGCGCGAAATTGATTGCGTGCATCGCCAAAGCGTCACATGTGTTTCACTGTCCAGAAACTGTGACCCCTTTTTTAAAAAAACATCACAGTTTTACCATTAAATGCTTTTC
>JAQGBS010001130.1:0-17036 GCA_034698545.1 Acrobeloides obliquus | reverse complement strand
GAAAAGGAGAATGTTTCAAGCAGCTATATCGCGATGAGGCCTTTGGAAAAGATGTATTCCATGCCTAAAATTTTTGCCAACAAATCTACCATGCTTAAAAAGTTACAAAAATTTACTCGACAACATCTTCAACCAACCCATTGGTTGATACTTGGTCGTTTCTTATACACCGACGACACTCTCTGATCATGTTTATCACCAAACAAGAACATCTTTACACGATCCCATGCTCGACAACCAACTCGTTTTAACATGTTCCTATAAGTTCTTAACACGACCAACGTCACAATCGTGTTGATGATCACATAAAATTGATACAGGGTATTTTTCCAATCACTTAAAATCATGAAAGTGAACATCAAGAAGCGTGAGTGCGGGAAGTCCGGGCGAGTTTGGTTCATCTGCGAGTATGATCCAGTGTAGTTCATGGATGGGAGCCCTTGTGTATTTGGCGGATGTTGATAGTTTGAAGATCCTCTTTGCCCATATACATAAGGATCAATTATACCAGCATAGATTTGGGTATATAGGGTTGAGATCAAATGTAAAGAGATCACCGACGCTTGAAAAATGCACACAAAAGCAGCCTTACACAAGTCATTAAAAGTGCTTAATTTCGAGTCCTCCACCATTTTCATCATTTTTCGAATTCGCAAAAAGACAAAAAATGTGCAAAAAACGGTGCCAAAGAGCATGATAAAATTTACGGTGAGACAGATAAAACTTGTTTCACCCTCGAGTAAATATAGGCCTATCATGATTCCATCATACCCTAACATCCATGGTAGCAGGGTCTTTTTGGTAAAAAGTTTGTCATAAAGATGTTGGTAGTACATATAGAAAAACCGGGTAAAGGCCAAAGGGAAAATGGAGTTTACAGCCAATCCCAGGCTGAACATCATAATAGTGTTGATGAGCTGATTCTTTTTGCAATCTTCATCGATAAAAGTTAGCTCCCAGATGATACCTAGAATTAAAATAGAAATATAGTCGAAATTTTTTCTGGCTTTACACGGTTGATTTGATTGAATCAGGTTTGATGCTATTGAAACGATTGATCAAATATTAGAAAATTAAAAAATTTTCGAGAAAATTTGCCGATTCGACACTTTCCTGCAGTCAACATTCAAAAATGCCTTCGAATTGTGTTCCCCTGGCTCCCCAAGTGAAAAAATTAGGCTTGAGATTAGGCTTAAAGTGACAAACAAAATTTATATACAAAGTACTGTCTAACCTACTGAGAATAAAGTTGAGCACGGCCGTGTGGAATACGAACCATTTGGCATCTTCATTTTCCTTCCCAAATAAAGTGATTATAATAAGAGTGATTACGGGTACATGCATGATATGAAGTAAAATCTTTGTCATCACATAATTAATTTCAGAAATGACATCGCAAAAATTTTGCGTGGTCATTATCATCCGTCCTGGAGTTGCGTAAGATGAGTATGAAGAATTCCATTCCCGAAGCATATTAGTATCATTCATAAATTCTTGGACTAGCTCACACATGATATCTGACAAAACTTTAAAATATCTTGTTCGAAAAGAGGAAGTTATCCCAATTAGTTCGAAAAGAGGAAGCTATCGGCAAATGTAGAGATGATTTTTAGACATTATATTTATATAACTTTGTTATAAGCAGTTGACAAGGCAACCCGTCAAACCTCATGATGCCAATCAAATGTTAGAATATGATTACATACCGTAATTTAATCGCTTTATTAAAACCATATGTTGAAAAAACATGCCAAATGATCAACTAATTGCAGTTATTCTAAAATTGGAGTTAATGACACCCCTTGGGAGAACAAAAGTTTATTTTCAAGAATAGTTTTTGAACGAAATTATTCAGTAGATTTTTTAGCTGCTATATGGCGTTTCTCGACAAAAACAACTTTCACACATAAAGTAGCAAGCGTCTCAATTTTTCACTTAAATGAGCGAGGGCTCGATCCTGTCAATGCTATGATTATAGATCGAAAATTATTCTCATTTTTATAAGAGGAGTTGAAACATCTTGCTCGACGACTGTGCGATCTAGTCTATTCGTCTGAATTCTAGATCGGTGAATGTCAAACAGAAGGATTTAGCAATTCAGGAATCTAAATCCTTTCCGGACACAAACTATGATAATTTAATAATTTTTCATTGCTTACGTGCATGGACATCCAGTGCTACCAGAAAGGCAAGTTCTTGATTGAATACTTAATCCACATAGTCCGCATGTATCATTACACGAAGCGACTCCCCATGCTGACCATGTTCCACCAGCAGGACACGCTGTAGTGGTAGTAACAGGTGATTTTGTTGTCGCTTGAGTAGTGTTTAACACACATTGGAATGTGTTGTTCATACTTCCACATATGCCGCAAGTATCATTACATGTGCCGGTGGACCAAGCTGACCATATTCCTCCGGATGGATAAGTTGGGACAGTTGAGGCACAAGTCGTTGTTGTGGTTAGTGTAGTTGTTGTTGACGTCGTAGTCGAAGTAGTGGTTGTCGTTGAGCTCGTTGTCGTGTTGGAGTTGTATTGTTGACGTCTTAGTCGGAGTTGTGGTTGTCGTCGAGCTCGTTGTAGTGGTTGTCGTCGATCTCGTTGTCGTGGTCGAAGTAGTGGTTGTTGACGTCGTAATCGGAGTATAAAGGTAGTAATAAGATAACAAGAAAGTATGACTAACCCAAGTCTCAGCCATAGCTGTTTTGACTTTCTCCGTTCCTTACCATAGCCGTTTTGACTATCCCCAGCCCCAGTCGCTGTTTTGAATATAGTGGCTAAGCCGTTGGCCGTTTACCACAATGGATCGGAGTTCGACTCCCAGCTACGGCAAAAGGTTTTTGCGGAAGATTTTAAGCCAAAAATTTTTCTTTTGGTTCGGATCCATATGCCATGAAACATATGCCATAATTGTTTTCAGACCGAGTACTTTCAAACCCACTAGGCCTCTTGTCAAGATCAGCGCTTCCTATGTTGAGCATTCCTTGTATGACAGAAAAATAATGCATCAAATTTGTGTGCAAAGTTTAGTCGTTAAGTTAAAAAAATTTTTATTTAAAAGCCGAAAATAATAAAATCAAAAACATTGACAAGTGGAGCTATAGATTATAAATTTTCATACAAAATTTTTTTTATGAAAATGAAAATTTCCATACCCTCCTCTTGACGTTATTGATTAAAATACAGTCAAACCTCGATATTACGGCACCCCCTGTATTACCAAGAAAGAAAAAAATTTTTAAGTTTCAGAAAGAGATAATACTTGCGTTTGTAGATTCAATATTGCTCTAGCGAATACAAAAAAATTTTGGAATCCGATTAATTCCTGGCGAGCCTATCGATTTTGAAGGTCAACGATTTAGTCGAAAATAGACTTTTTAACATAATAATGTATCGCTAACAACATATAAATTTTACAATCCTATCATTTAACTTGCTTGAATGGCTCAATTGGGAATGAAGATGGCATATAACCCAAATTTATGGTAAAAGATGTTTCGCAATTTTTATGAATTTTCGAATTGAAGATTTCGAATAGAAGAAATTGAAGATTGAGTTGGGTTATTGAAACGAAAGTTTTTAAAATTTGTTAAAATAATTTCGTTTCAATAACCCAAAACAATTTCAAACTTGAATAATTTTGCTATGATATATTCCATTAATTGTCTGAGGAAAATTGTAAACAAATTTCGAGTAAAAAAGTTTCAAAATAAAAAAGTTACGCCAATTTTTCGAAACAGCTCAAAAATCGATATTTCGGGGAAAATTCGATTTTCGCAGGATTGAGTCCTGGAATGGGTAGAAAGTGTTTCTGGGGTTTTTTCCACACGAGGAATCGATTCCCGGTGTTATTTTTCGGTGAAAAGTTCAGGAAGGAGATGTACTGGCACACAGATTTAGGATTATAAAGGTTTTTGTAGTCGGGGACATTTTTAAATCTCCTAATTCCATCGAGAATCGATTCCCAGCTTGGAAAATACACTAAATAAGTTGAAATTTTTCAATCATAAAAAATCGCTTTTTTCTTTATTATGGATGTGTTATATAAGAGCGATCCTTCTAATATGTATTTCCTTTAGCTCAATGCGCCTCAAATCGTTCGGAATCTTGTTTTTCGACCGCGAAAACATAGAACAAGTTTCTGAACGATTTTATAGCGTTTTTGTGGGTATCGGAACTTTTATTTATTTATTTGTCATTTGCATATATACAAAAGACATTGCAACTATAAGGGCAGAGCACTAACATGTAGAGGCAAAGAAATTTTAAAGTAAAGCGTATTTAAGTCGTAAAAGAGAGAATAGAAACTTTTTCAAATAAAAATTTACATTTTTAATTATAAACAATAGTAGTCCAAGATCTAGCTTCAAGATTCAAATTAAACCAATAGTTTTGGCTATTCAAAACGGAAACCGTATAATTATTATTGGAATTATGATTATCCAATACAATAACTTTTTGCCCACTGGGTGTCACTGCCGCTACTCCCTCTACAACACTTGGTACGTTCGCTAACGTGAGTCCAACAACCACAGAGTCAGGAACAATAAATTTTCTAAACGATAAAAAATAGCTTTAATAAAATAAGGGACTTACGAAATGTGGCCCATTGCATAAAACATGGGTTGTTTTTCAAATTCATCTGAATTGTTTCTCACAATAATAGGTGAACTAAATCTAGATATCCAACCAGGCCCACCTGATGGATCAAGGCATATATTCCAGTCGGTCCATCCCGAGACCCAGTGATTAAGAACCTAAAATGTTTTTTGTGTGGCAAAATTCCGTTTTAATATGTAAGGGTACAAGATGAACGCCCCATTTTAGCCGCCTGTTACCAACCAAAAACAAAAGAAGTCCTTTATACAATGTTGCTAAAAAAAGGGGGCAGTCAAATTTTTTTATTTTTCAATTTTGTGTGCACGAGTATTACCTGACCACCTGCACGAGTACGCCCGTGCGCATGCACGGATTAGAAAAATCCAACACGTGGAAATCAATAGGCTACAGTGCAAAGTTCACAGGTATTACCTGAACACCTGCACGGGCATGCCTGTGCAGTGCACAGATAGGAAAATCCAACACGTTGAAGTCAATCAGCTCCAGTGAAACGTGCAAGGGTATTACCCCGACCACTTTCACAGGCACGCCCGTGCAAGTCTTCAAGTTTCATTCGTGCACGCTTCACAGGTTCATAAAATTCTTAACCCGTGAAATTTTTCCACGTGTAAAACCATAGGTGGGCAAAGGGGAACAGGGTCCCAAAATAAGAAGCGGTCGTATTCATGCTAGTTTTACCACTTCTTATTTAAAAAAAGTCCAAAAAAAGAGTTAAAAATGACGATTTTTTGAAATTCAACTCGCATTTTAGGCATTTTTCCAAGGGAGGACCCTTATGTATTTTTTCGATTTTTCGGGCCAAACAAGAAGTGGTATCTTATTTTTTCCACCAATAAGAAGAAGTGGGCGGGTTGGCCCGTGCACCTGCATGGGTTTGATTCGTGTGTTCCGGGAGAGATGAATTTGGGAGCCAGTAAATTGTTCTAAAATCTAAAATGATCTCTTCAAGGATATTTTATACGGGTAATCGATTGCGCGCATTCCCGATCCCTGATTCTAATTCAGAAAAAATGGGTTTTTGAAGCGAAAAATGACAATTTGTGATTCAAAAATCCATTTTTTCACCCTCGATATGGACAAGAAAGCATTTTCAGAATTTGGGAATGCGCGCAATCGATTCCTGTATAAAATATCCTTGAGGAGGTCATTTTAGATTTTAGTAACATATTTAGGGACCATTTTTAGATAGAGAAATAATACGGGTCCAAAAAATCACTAATATCCACTTTTTTAGCCACATTGATATTTTTTTTCAAGGATGCAACTTAATAAGAAAAATGTTGATATCTGACTATAGAAGTCGAATTTTGATGAAATTTTTGGCCAGGGTTTTTCTAGATAGGAAATCGACTGCGCGCATTTTTGAGGCATGAAAAAATTTATCCGATCACGAATTAAGCGATTTTCGTTAGGAAGCCTTTTTTGGGAGTATACCCCTGTAGGTACCTTCCAGTAGTCAAAATCGAAAAATTTCTTCAGATTTTAGTTCCATGCAGAAAAACTCCCGAATATAAAATTTGAGCCAATTGGAGAACTTTTCGAAAATTCGAGTTTTTGACCTCAATGAGGGACCTTTGTGGTAAAAAATTAGAATTTCAAAAAGTTTTCCGAATTGGCTGAAATTTTGTATTCGGGGGTTTTTCGGCATGGAGAACTCAAATCTGAAGGAATTTTTCGATTTTGACCACTGGAAGGTACCTCTACAAGGGTATACTCCCAAAAAAGGCTTCCTAACGAAAATCATTAAGTCGTAGTCGGATAAATTTTTTCATGCCTCGAAAATGTGTACAATCGATTCCCCGTATAGGAAAACCCTAGTAAAGTCGAAAATTTTGTCAAAAATAGACTTCGATATCATTTTCTTATTAAGTTACACCTTTGAAAACCACGATTTTTTGAAAAGTCTGTATATTGGCACGAAAACATGAGTTTCGTTTGGATCGTATTCAGCATACACTCTTTACAACTACTGAAAAAAATTTCATCGAAAAATAGTGAAAAAGGCCGATTTTAGATGTATTTTTTGGGCCGCAGATACTTATGAAACAACCCAATAATTTCGAGTGTCGATTCTCTATAATGACAAAAAAAACGCGTCGAAAAGTTGTTTCCTATCAAGATATAATCAAAAAAAGACTCCACCGATAGTATGAAAACACCTATTAGGTAGGAATGTGTGCGCTAATGTCCACCATCTTTTAAAACTAACATGAATAATTCCATTGATATATCCATCTCCATCTGACCATGAACCCAGTACTGGTACATGTAATTGACAAGCCTTCAAATTCACTTGTTTACTTTTAATAAATAAAACTACTATTTTTACCTCAGTATATAATAAAAATTTATCCGGGTATTTTTCATGTATATCATTTAAAAATGTTGCTGAATTAGCGGTGTCGTCATACGCGTGAACTGCTACTCCATCAACAATTTTATTTGAATCTGGATCACCAAAAACCTATAATAATTTTGTTTAATTTTAAAAATCTAAACTTTACGGGATCCGCAAATTCATTTATATTAATTCGGTTATCATCAAAAACCATTAGTTTCAAATTTTTTGTTACGTCGTTATTTCTAAGTGCTTGGCCCCAATAGCCTTTGGCAAAATCACTAAAAAATTTAGATATTTTTATAGAATTTGTAACTACCGTTCCATAGTTCCGTTATAAAACATTGCTTGAAAACTATGTTTAAGATTTGCTCCTTGTGTCGGCTCATTTTCCATGGTAACACCCCAGAAAGAAACATTATTCTTTGCGTATTCTTCAAAGAATCTAAACAAAAAAAAATATACATTTGAAATTTCGAGAAAGTATACCTAACAAAATAATTAGCCCAAGTCTGATAATATGGACCATTTACGTCACCAATCAAAGGTCCACCACCTGTCATTGTTCCAACTGTCTTCATCCAACCAGGAGCGGACCATGGGGATGCAAAAAGTTTTAATTTATTTTGGGTAAGGTCACTTGCTATTTTGAGGATGGGTATCTAAATTTTATTTTTCTAGGTTTTGGGTGGCACGTACCCTGGCATAGGGTCAAATGGTATGAAGAGGATGGAACGAGAAGAATGAAAAGGTCGAATAAAACGCGACGAATAGAACGATCGGATAAAACGCGACGAAACTACATAATGAACGAAATTAATACGAATAGTCACGATGCGAAATCGTTTTATTCGTCTCGTTTGCAACCCTTCGTTTCGTTCCATTCGTCCCTATGCCCGTACTCCGGTGTCCCCCCCCCATGTTACGGGCCTTTAGTAAAATGAATAGTGTTTTTTTCCGTCGTAAAATGTACTTTTTTGTTATTACCTTGTCATAATCTTCTTGATGCAATGCAAAATTTGTCAAGTTGAAATCGCCTGGCGTATCATCATAAGAATAGACAGATGGTGAGAAATCTGTGCTAGCTATGGGGACACGTCCCGTAGTATACCCGATGCCTTAAAATTATCACTCGAATAGTGATGAAAAAGTGATACCTTCGGGAGCAAAATAGCCTCGTATCAAATTATTTCTTGCACCCTCACTCAAACTTAGCATATTTACAATAGACGAATCTGTAAAAGCACCACCGAAACCAATAATTGTTTGATTTCTTTGATTCTCATTAACTTTTATTTTCATTGGAGACAGGGCTAAAACAGATCTGTGTATCGTTTAGGAGAGGGGATATCTAGAATTCAGGTTTAGATGGGGTACATCGCTGCCTTACAAATAAAGTTTCTCATATTCATTTCTTCGATTTCGCCCAAACATATGTCAATTTTTTACCCATGGTGAGAGTACTAAAAAAACGTAAAAAATCTTTCCAACTGACACTCCTATGGGGAGATAGAGCCCAAAATGTGGTTTTGGGTCCAAAATTAGGGTTCAAAGAAATGGTCATAACTTTTTATGTTAAAAGCCTTTTCAATAACTCTTTTTGTATTTTACAGAGGATGAAAAGACGCAAATTATAGTATATTAACTTTGGCCTCAAACCTTTGTCTTCATGGTTAAAAACGCCTAACAAAAAGGACACCTTTTTTCTTAAGAAAAATAGATCTTTCGGTGGTCTAAATTCGACTTTATATCAATCCGACCGATCTTAAATCAACTTAAAAAACTGTTTCTAGGTCAAGAACGCACTTTCTGATTGTTTTTGGCATAGGTTATGAAAGTTCGATTTTCGATCCCCCTCCTCGATGGCCAGCCAGACCATTCGGCCATCGGGGTCGAAAATCGAACCTAGAAAAAGTTTTTTAAATTGATTTAAGATCGATCGGATCAATATAAAGTCGAATTTAGACCCTTGAAAGATCGATTCTTCTTAAGAAAAAAGGTGTCCTTTTTATTAAGCGTTTTTAACCATGAAGACAAAGGTTTGAGGCCAAATTTAATATACCATAATTTGCGTCTTTTCTTTTCTGTCAAATGATAAAAGAGTTATTGAAAAAGCTATTAACCATAAAAAGTATGATCATTTCTTTGAACCCTAATTTTGACACCAAAAACCACATTTTGGGCTCTATCTCCCCATAGGAGTGTCAGTCGGAAAAATTTTTTACGGCTTTTAGTACTCCCACCATGGGTAAAAAATTGGCATATGTTTGGGCGAAATCGAAGAAATCAACATGAACTTTACTTGTTAGCCAGAATCCAAGTTTGGAGGGGGAACCACATCAAAATTTTGTCAACGTACTCCACCAATTGTCATAGTATTTTCCGTGTGGCCAGGTCATCTATGTTTCCCAGTTTATTACATACTTGAATTAGAGCCAAAAGTCAAAGTGATCCGTTCAAAACGCTTCCCACTTTGTGATGATGTATAGATAGCTGCTTGGTTTGCACCAAGAGTACCAAGTGGTGGAATCTCATCGCAATACGTTGCATTACAAACACAAGACATAGAGTTATCGGTAAGGTTGTAATATCTTGGAATACATGGTTTTTGTGCGACGATATTCACTACAATAGAAAATATTAAAAAAGGAATTTTCTACTATATCAAAAATTACCTATAACAGTCAAAAGAATTGTCATAAAACTTAACCAAGGCATAATAATCTTTTTTTGGTAATTTAGACTGAAAAAATAGGTAAATTGAGTAAAAACGAAAGAAGTTGTTTTTATGTTGGTATCATTTTATGAGGAGAGTTAGTACTACTACTTTGGAAAACAACTTCTTTCGTGAGCATGGGCTTATAAAAAGATAGCGACTATTTTCTTTTAAGAAAATAGTTTAAAAAAGTGTACGGACTATAAGTTTTTTTAAAAACTTATAGTCCATACACTTTTTTTTATCACAATACTGTATATTTTAACATTGCAACTAAAACATAAGCTATAAAAGAAATCCATAAAATGAAGAAAAACAGGATTCTTCTTATCAGAATGTGCTATTTAGTCTTGATGTTTGGAGTAGCCTCCAAACATTTATATAATAGTCAAACCAAAAAATCAAAAAGAATTTTTACGATATATAATAATAGAAACCCAGCTAACTGAGATGACAAAAATACTCTGATTTTTATAAAAATTATAGAAATTCACATAAAATGGCTATAGCTTTTTTTCTACACATTCAAATTTCATACGCGATAGTTCAGTTCAACTTTAATTTTTATGGGGGAATAATAATTGCCAAATAAACATACCCAGAAAATCTTTTTGGTTAGTCAAAAATCCGATTGACCTAAAAACCAAAATTGTGCATAAAAAGGACATTAACTTTTTTCTTGACTTTTGAATTTTGTCAGCGAGGGATCCTTTCAACCTGAAATTTTATGAGAAACAACTTTGTAGAACATCACTTTCCTGGTAAAATTCATCTTTGGGGCCCTGGGCTCCCAACACACCCTAACAATCCCCAAAACGCCTCTTACACCAAAAATACTTCATCAACCAAAATTACTTCATTTTTCTATTTTGATAAAAAAAAGTATTGGCAGAGCGCTAGGATTTAATCTTTTACAGGGACATCCATTACATTTTTAAAGGGACTTTCATCACAAACAACATCACATTTTTGATAAAATATTATGTATGCCCCGAGAATAGAGCAACGAAAAATAGGTCCATTGAGCATCGAGCTCTTATATAACAAATTCTTATAGGTAGCACATCTTTTATATCTCAAGATTATATTAACGTTTGTGCACATTCCGTCCAAAATTGTTCTTTTTTGTCCGACAAAAAATTTCCTATTTTGTTCAAATTTTCTGATAAAACCATGGCTTTTACATGTGTTTACTTGCACTTAATTAGACTAGAATGCTTCTGATAATGAATATGGGAAATGTATATGAATGGGGTAATCAAATGAATGGGATAATCTTCCTTCGATATTAAACATAAGATTTGTTTATAAAAGTTTAAATATTTTAGCAGCCATATGAAGGATTACATTCAACACCCAACTTTTTATTCAGAACCATCTTATCCAGGACCGTCCACTTCTCTAACCATCCAACATGACAATACTCAAGTTGTTGGCTTAATAATACAACTATCTGTGTCGGTTTTTCCCCTACCATCATTTTTTCCCCATTTTCGACCGCCGTGATAGAACAAGAACATCAGCTAACAATTTTTGCACATCAGCTAACAATTTTCACTCAATTTTGTTACTTGATCTTCTTATCAATTTCAAAAGCTTTTCATGTAAAGGCCATAGCTTTTTAATCATTAAAAGCTACTTTCTGTAACAATCGACCTTTGAAATGCACAAAAGTTCTCCATTTTGTCTAATTTTCACAATATCCCCGTTTTCGACCACGCTGAATCCGAATATGCAAAATTGAGGCCGGTCGAAAGTCTAGATTTCGAGATCTGGCACCTGGGCCTTTTTTATTTTACTCTATTATACTAAAATGGCCATATATCGACGTGGTTAAAGGATCTCAGCATGGTTTTGGTGTCGTTGAATAGCTGAAATCTTAAACTACAACTTTTGTCTAGACACTATGAGGTCATTTCGCTTTCCTGGAGAAGTTATGACGTAATCTTTAGAAAGTTACATGAAAATTTTAGCCTGTAAAATATATTGTTAAAATATATAAAACTGAAGTATACAAAAGTTGTAGAGGAAGTTTTGAACTTTCAAACTCGACCAAAATCATTGTCAGGCGATTTAGGATCCCGGAGATATAGCAATTTTAAGATGCACCTCGAACTCAAAATACCCCTATCCCGTATCTCAATGGGGTTAAGTCAAATCAAAAAACGGGCTTCAAATTCGGCTTTTTTAGCCTAAAATTAGGGGGGTAGGGGTATTTCCAAAAAATTTTAAGGCACTTTTTTTCCTACGGCTGCCTTGCTCAATTTTGCTCGAAAAGTCGAGACATCATCTCTTAAATGTATCACCCAATTTTTTCGTTTTTTTCAAATAAATCGATTTTTTTCAGGATTTATTGAATAAGCAAAAATATTTCGGGGATCGAATCTGCGCCTTTCTGATTGCAAAGGTAATGCTTTACCAATTGCGCATGAAGGCAGATCATCAATTGGTTTTCATTTCCCACCGCAATACCTAAGCTAAGCTAAAAAGGCAAAAATAAAAAATTGAATTTTTAATTTTTTCAGAAGTGGTACCCCCATGATTTTGGTGTCGTTTTTCTTCTTTCGCCGATCCCTTTTCCGAAAACAAAGTCGTAACGGGACCATACTTAAGATTACGAAATTTGTCCGTACAGACAGACAAACGCACATTTCTCGTTTAATATTAAAAGACTTAGAAATGTTATTTAGAAAACTTTTATTAAATAAATTTGTTAAACAAAATATAGATGTCTAAATTTTACTAGAAAACTCCTTTAACAAAATTGTAGAGCTTGATTTCTTCTACAATTTTCTTAAAGGTTACTTTTGATGAAAATCAGAAAAAACGAGAAACTCGCACGAAAAAGTAATAACCCTTAAAAAATTAGTTAAGATTTGCTCCTTGTCCCGGCTCATTTTCCATGGTAACACCCCAGAAAGAAACATTATTTTTTGCGTATTCTTCAAAGAATCTAAACAACAAATTTATACATTGGAAATTTCGAGAAAGTATACCTAACAAAATAATTAGCCCAAGTCTGATAATAAGGACCATTTACATCACCAATCAAAGTTCCACCACCTATCATTTTTCCAGTTGTCTTCATCCAACCAGGAGCGGACCATGGGGATGCAAAAAGTTTTAATTTATTTTGGGTGAGGTTACGTGCTATTTTGATAATGGGTATCTAAATTTTATTTTTCCGGGTTTTGGGTTGTACGTACTCCTGCATAGAGTCAAATGGTACGAAAAATATGGAACGAGACAAATGAAACGGTCGAATAGAACGACATAATGGAACGAAATTAATACGAATAGTCATGATGCGAAATCGTTTTATTCGTCTAGCTTCATTCGTGCTCGTTCTATCTGTGTTCATTTCGTTTGTCTCGTTTTATTCGATCGTTCCATTCGTCCCGTTTCATTTGTCTCTTTTGCAACCCTTCGTTTCATTCCATTCGTCTCGTACCCCGGTGTCCCCCCATGGTTACGAGCCTTTTTGTAAAATGAATAGTGTTTTTTCCGTCGTAAAATGTACTTTTTTGTTATTACCTTGGCATAATCTTCTTGTTGCAATGCAAAATTTGTCAAGTTGAAATCGCCTGGCGTATCATCATAAGAATAGACAGATGGTGAGAAATCTGTGCTAGCTATGGGGACACGTCCCGTAGTATACCCGATGCCTTAAAATTATCACTCGAATAGTGATGAAAAAGTGATACCTTCGGGAGCAAAATAGCCTCGTATCAAATTATTTCTTGCACCCTCACTCAAACTTAGCAAATTTACAATAGTCGAATCTGTAAAAGCACCACCGAAACCAGTAATTGTTTGATTTTTTCGATTCTCATTAACTTTTATTTTCATTGGAGACAGGGCTAAAACAGATCTGTGTATCGTTTAGGAGAAGGGGTATCTAGAACACAGGTTTATACGGGGTACATCGCTGTCTTACAAGTAAAGTTTCTCATATTGATTTCTTCCAAGTATATGCCAATTTAAGAAAAAAGGTGTCCTTTTTGTTAAGCGTTTGTAACCATGAAGACAAAGATTTGAGGTCAAAGCTAATATACCATAATTTGAGCCTTTTCATCCTCTGTCAAATAAAAAAAGAGTTATTGAAAAAGCTTTTAAAAATTAAAAGTTATGACCATTTCTTTGAACCCTAATTTTGACACCAAAAACCACATTTTGGGCTCTATCTCCCCATAGGAGTGTCAGTCGGAAAAATTTTTTACGGCTTTTAGTACTCCCACCATGGGTAAAAAATTGGCATATGTTTGGGCGAAATCGAAGAAATCAACATGAGAAACTTATTAGCCAGAATCTAAGTTTGGAGGGAGAACCACATCAAAATTTTGTCCACGTATTCCACTGATTGTCATAGTATTTTTTCCGTGTGGCCAGGCCATCTAATTTTTCCAGTTTATTACATACTTGAATTAGAGTCAAAACTCAAAGTGATCCGTTCAAAACGCTTCCCGCTTTGTGAAGATGTATAGATAGCTGCTTGGTTTGGGAGTACCCCTTATTTTTTCAATATTTTTTAAAATTTTAGGACCCATAGGATATGGATGTCAAACGATAGTTCCCGTTTGTTTGACACCCATATCGTATGGGTCCTAAAATGTTAAAAATATTGAAAAAATAGGGGGTATCCCCTACTAAAAAATAGATATAAAATTTTGAAATTCCAAAGAATCCAGCACCAATACGTAATCTACTCATCGTCCCCCTTCGTTTGACATCCATATTGTAGGGGTTCCAAAATGTTTACAAATTTTGAAAAAAATTAGGGGGTACCCCCTAATTTTTTTTTGAAAAATATTTTTGAAGCTAGTAAACCTGGAGGGCCCCATTGTTCATGAATCCAAAGGTCGAAATAAGATTTTCTAAAAATTTTATAAAATGACACCCCCTAGGGGTAAAATTTGATTAGGAACACGATGGTGGCATTATTTCCGCATTACCCGGTTGATGGTTAAAATGTTTTGTTTACTATTTGTTCTGTTTTGTTTACTGTTTTGGTTACATAAAAATTGAAAAAATACAAATTTTCGATTATTTTGAAGCGGAAATAATGCCACAATCGTGTTTCTCGTCAAATTTTACCCCTAGGGAGTGTCATTTTAGAAAATTTTTAGAAAATTTTATTCCGACCTTTGGATTCATGAACAATGGGGCCCTCCAGGTTTACTAGCTCCAAATTTTTTCAAAAAAGGTGGAATCAAAAAATTCCAAAGATATTTTTTTCGGATTCTACACACTCAAAGATGGTTGAGAACTCAAAATCTTGGAAATTGGTCACAACTTCAAATTTGTATGAAATTTTTAATTTTTATGTTTTTTAAAAATCCAAAAAATTTTAAAAAATGAATTTTTTTAACCCCCATTAAGGGGTCGAAGCCAAAAAATTCTTGCAGATTCAGGTAGAGGAGACTTCATTCTCATACTCTGAAAAAAAATTTCATCAAAAACCGCCTTCTTTTTTTGTCCGACCGAGAATAAGCCATAATTATTACCCCCTTAAAAAAATGGAAAAAAACTAACGTTTTCATGGGGGGGGAGGGGGGGGTCGGCCGAAATCTAACAATTTAATTACAAGGGGGGAGGGGGGGGGGGTCAAAAATCCGAAAAAAACAAACGTAATTTAAGGACAGCCTCTAATTGTCGGAAATTTCCGACGTCGGAAATATTTCCGACGATTATATATGCATACATACAACCATGCTAGGCAAATATAAAGCGTTAAAATATTTGTTAAAAATGAATTTAAAAAAATAAAATTATTTTCATTTTTTGCGGCAAAAAAATTGAAATCGACCTATGTGGAAGTCGAACTTTGTCCTATAAGTGCTATATGGCGAGGTTCTTACCACTCTGCCATGATGACATTTAAAAAAAATTGATTTTTCTGTTGCACTGGTCCTTTAAGAAAATTTTTATTTAAAAGTCGAAAAAAATAAAACCAAAAACATAGACATTGACAAGAGGAGCTATAGATGATAAATTTTTAAATAATATAAAAATTTAATTGAATTTTTGAAAATTTCCATACTCTCCTCTTGACAATATTGATTAAAATACAGGTAAAATTACTCTAGAATTGACTATGTTTTAAAACTGCTTTACGAATAGCAAGAAGTCTTTCTTGTCGTTTTTGCATCATTCTTTGATCAATATGAAAACGCGTTTTAAATGCTTGATTAATGTAATTTTTGCAAGGGAATTCGGGTTTATTGCAGCCATTTGAATTACAAATACATTGGCACGCTTGACCGACTTCGATTTTTGTACTTTCAATTGTATATCTTGTGGTTAGACAGTCCTAAAAAAACAATATACAATCAAATCTCCGTTTAGTCACCTCTGTTTTGTTACTCCTCCCATAAATTCCGTTTAGTCACTCCTCCAGAAAGGTTTGACTAAACGGGGATTTGACTGTAATCAAGATTTTTATGATGAGGGAGGATGAAAGATGCCATAAGCAGGTCCCATGACAAAGGTACCATAAGCAGGCCCCATTTCTTATAGACTAAAATTTAAAAAATTTTACCGTGGTCTGATTCATGAGAGGAAGCCAACCGTCTAATGGACCACCTCCAGATGTATCATAGCAAGAACGAAAATCATATGAATAATCTAGAAAATTTTGCGTCAATTTGAATTTTCCATTAGTACTTACTATACATAGGATTTGCGAGACGAGCTGAATCTGCTTCATAATAGCATAAATTTACACCACTATTACAAGCGGTTTGAGGCCAACTGCTCGAATTGCTGCATGATGTCTAAAAAATAGAACATATATTTTGCAAAAAAAATTTATTTTTTAAATGGGAGAAACCTGTATGGCAGGCTATCGAAAAATTTTTTTGTGATAAAAATTTTTTCTAAAAAATTTATGGTTTGGTGTAAAGATAGAAACGTTACTACCTTTGTTGAATCTAAGTCGCTACAAGTATAACAATTTAGTGCCGATCCATAACCTATAACAGTAAACAATATTGACACCGAAATAATATACCCCAACATATTAGTTTACACTTGTATGGGCATCAAATTAAGTAAATTACTTATACTTATCCTTTAAATATTGGTCAAGAATTACAGTCGTTTGATAAGAAAATAGACTAGAGCTCTTTTACATGACATCAAACAAGTGAATCACTTGGCCAAACCCCATTGGTTTTTGGCTTTTGGCTACTTTATATTCTACAACACATAATTTTTAATTGAATATTATCAACACGATTCTATACGTAATAAAAATTGATAATATTCAATTAAGAATGATGTATTGTACAGGGTGTTACAAAAGTTCTGTCCATATACTTACATTAGTTATTTATTGCAAAATTTATTGTAAATTTTTATTT
>JAQGBS010001129.1:0-17040 GCA_034698545.1 Acrobeloides obliquus | reverse complement strand
TAGGGGGTGTGTTTCTATAAAAATTTTAACGTTTTTCTACTTCGGCCTTTGGAGTCACGTTAAGTGCGCCCCCCAGGCCGTACAGCTCCAAAATTTTTAATGATCGAAAGTTAACAAAACTCTCATTTCCAGTTATTTATGTTTATACTTTCCTCTTATCATCGCATCATAGAAATCATAAGAGTCAATATTATCTCCCACACATCGATTTTCCTCGGTTGAGTCATGCTTGTGGCTTTACCTCATAACTGAGGGAAAGAGTTAGACATGTTTTTGTTTGTACAATAGCTAGAATTCAATAATTAATCAAACTCCTGCGCTGACCATTATTTTTTAAATATATAAACTGTCAAACGTTCGGAAGTGGAAGCGTGCCTTTTTGAAAGGTTTATTCACGAATCAAAAATAGTTCACTAATTTACAATTCACAAATAAATGCGTGCAAAAGTAAATAGGTCTTTTTCAATACTTGTCTTAAGGTCAGCTTTTTGATCAGAAATCGATCGAATTAAATTGAATTGATTTACTCGACCTATCGACTTATAATGCGCGTTAATCGTTTCAATAAACACATTTGATTGACCCAGGCAACATTTCTTATTGCAAGCTGAATTGTGTATTGAAGCGAAAGGTGGATCAGTAGGAAATTTGAATTAAGCCAATCAAATGCAGGTTTCTCCTGCACGCATTTATTACACTCACCTGTTCTGAAAAGCTCGGCTTAGACTTGGGCTTAGGCTTGGGCTTGGGTTTAGGCTTGGTCTTATGGCTTTGGGCTTTTGATGGCAATTCGCGCAATCGCTTCTCCGCCCAGAAAACCACTATTTAGCCGATTATTGCCGAAAATTTGAAGTTTATACCATTTTCGTATCAATACACCCACCACATTTCTGAATCAGGGTCTGGAAGGCGTATAAAATTACTCCTAGAGGTGTTATTTTTAGCGCACGCACACACACATTTTGAAGTTGCTTGAAGAATCTTCTTGTCATCTTAAAATTATTTTTATATTGAATCGTTCGGAAAAAATGGCGCATCAAAACGTGCAAAAAGTGGGAACACCCCCCCCCCCCCAAAACGAGTCTTCTGGAGGTTCATCCAATACCACAGAGTCATCTTTACACTTGATAATCGCTGCGACGCCTTGTTCAGTTTCGTAAAAAACGAACTTGAATTCTCTCCAAAAATGGGTTATGCTCGACAGTTAGAGTGATAAAAGTTACGTGACAAAAGTTTGCGTGACAAAACCCGTGACAAAAGTTATAGTGCTGCAAAATTGAGTGCTTGGGTAGGAGAAAAACGCATAGCCATATTGCCACGCAAAATGAGAAGATGCTTACTCGTTTGAAACCCACAAAATCATGCCCACAAACCCAATTAGCACTTGTTCTTTGATATATGAGCCGATGCGACTTGAACCTGAAATCGATTAGGATATTATCAAAAAGTGCGCAAAAAAATTCGATTTTTGTGCCCAAATTGACTCAAAAAATGATTTTGGGATAGAGTATTGATTTCTAGAAGCAAAAATAACGTAAAAAATTGATTTTTGAGCCGAAATTTACTCAAATATAAGTTTTTAGACTCAAAATTCAATTTTTTTATATTCAAAAATTGGTTTTGGGATCGAGTATTAATTTTTAGAAGAAAAATGGAATAAAAAATCGATGTACTAATACTTTTTTTTATACTAAAAACATTTTTTGTACTAATTAATTTATGCTTTCGTCACATGCGCATCAAAAAATGAGTATTTGCGCAACAAAAAAGTTAACAGCTGCGTTTTTTTTCTTGTTTATATGATCAACTTCAGTCAGTTCGACACGAGTGAGCTTTTCTCAAATTTAGTAGCTTTACAGGTTCAGTTGAACTAGACACAAACTTTTTTTGAATTTTTTGAGGAAAAATCGATTTTTTAAATTTTCATGAGACGAACAAAATGACACCAAAATTATCCAATTTGAAAATTGTTTTGGGTTATTGAAACGAAAACATGAATCAGAATTTTTGTTTCAATAATCCAAAACAATTTTCAAATTGGATATTTTTGATGTCATTTTGTTTGTCTCATTCAGTTATAAAAAATTGCTACAATGTTCATTTTATGAAAATTGAAAAAATCGATTTTTCTGTAAAAAATTCAAAAAAGTTTGTGCATTACAACGGAGACATGTACACAAATTCAAAATTTCAAATGCGATCATCTTGAAAACTACAACGATTCAGAACATGCCGTAAAAACAAAAAATGCTCTATTTTTCATGAAAACTGGCTGCCCTGAATGTAGTGGCTTAAGCCTTACTGGTCTCTCGTTGATTTTTGAATAGTGCTCGATAGGAAGTATAAATGGCAACAAAATAGCCAATACAAAAATTGATTTGGATTATTGAAACAAAAACATTTTTTCCTTGACTCTGATTCAGGGAAAGTAATGGGTATATTGATGCGAAAATTGACTAAATTCAAATTTTTGTTTCTTCATGTCTTTGCATGTTAAAACAAGTAAGATTTCATGTATATTATTCTTTCGCCAGATGTTGGGCGTTGGTTGTAAAATTTGCTTCAATAGAATCGTTTTTAAAATTTTTAAAAAACGGATTACGGGCAAAGATTATTTTTACTTGGCTCCTGCCGCCAGTGCACTTTATAATATCATAAGACTATAATTCTCCATTTTATTCTTTTTATCATCAAAATATGCAGAAGAATTTACTGCGCTGATAAAGAGTGGTATGCATAAAAATGTTAATGTTTTTGTCGATTTTTTAAGTCTTACAAGTGTTAGTTGTATTTTTAACTCGTATTTGCACATAAATCGTACAAGAAGGCTAGGTAGTCAAAAATGTTACCCCTAGGGGAATCGATTCCGCGCATCCCATAGCCCTGAAAATATTTTCTTGACCCTGATTTTTCGATTTTCACTTCAATACACCGACCCTTTCCCTAAATCAGAATCAGAGAAGCATTTTCAGGATTAATTCTGCGCATTCCCGAACCCTGAAAATGCTTTCCCGACCCTGATTTTTTCGGTTTTCGCTTCAATACACCGACCCCTTCCCTGAATCAGAGTCAGGGAAGCATTTTCAGGATCGACTCCGCGAATTCACAAACCCTAAATCGATTCCGCGCATTATGACCCGAAATCGATCGATCGATTCCGCGCATTCCTGAACCCTGAAAATGCTTCCCCGATCCTGATTTTTCGATTTTTGCTTCAATACGCCGATCCCTTCCCTGAATCAGAGAATTCGAGAATGTGTGGCATCGATTCCCCGCATAAAAAAACTTCAGAGATGAAATTTTCGACCACCTAGCCCACTTGTAAGATTTACGAGAAATACGGAATAAATGAGAAAATATGCCTATATTCAAACAGCCATATCTCCACTAGATTGAAGAATTTTTCAATAATTTTTTTACAAATAATTCCTCAGATTCCCAGCTTTCCAAAATGCAGTTGCTCGAAAAAATTCGAACCAAATTCGATTTTTGGCGAAATTTTGAAAATTTAGTAATTTTTGGAAATTTTACAAACTTCAAGGGCTCATATCTCAATAGCGATGAAAGATCTTTCGATAATTTTTTAAATAAAAGAACCATATCTTAGCTTTCCAACATGTGGTCACTCAAAGAAATCTGGTTTTCTCATAAAAATCCAAAAATGTTTGATTTTCGCTTCAATACACCCACCCCATTCCCTGAATCAGGGTCAAGAAAGCGTTTTCATGCTTCGGGAATGCGCGGAATCGATTTCTCGTATAAAATTATCCCTAGAGTATATTTTTTACAAACCTTTTCAAAAAAATTTTTTCGGAGAACGGACTCCGATTGTTACCCCTCCCCCCTTAAGGAGATATTTTTCTTCCAGTTTGAGCATCTACTGTCCGTCCCTTTAAGTGTCAATATTTGATTTTCTCGAAAAACATGTTTAAATACGTTGAAAAAACATAAAAAATATCAAGTATGACTTTTTTCATAATTAAAAAATAATAATATGCATTAAATCGAGTCGTTCATTTATTGGAGCACACCCTCTATTCTAGTTTATAGGATAGTAAGCTATCCTACTTTTATCATTGCTTGTTGACCTCTTCACCTCTTCAGCTTCCTAAGGAGTCTAGATTAGGGTATAAGAAATTGTCATCATATTGATATTGAAGTTGAAAATCATTCTTATGCCAGTTTATAGTATAAATTGAAAAGTTTATAGTATAAACATCAACTTGTGTTGAATGAATTGTAACCAATTAATTTTTTTAAATTATAAAGAATATTTTTATACTCTTTAAATGAGAAGTGTCTGTCGTACCGGGCAAACTTTTTTCCTGCACTAGCTTGTTTTCTTTTTTTAATCGACTCAGAATTTTCTTCTGAGTCCAAAAAAGTATCATCTATAGGGTCTACGGACCCCCTCCAAGGGGCCTTAAAATCGATTTTTCAAAAAGTTCTCTAAATTAGCTGATTTTTTGCACTCGGGGGTTTTCCGACACGAGGAACTCGAGTCCGAAGGGCCCGACTCTTGAACAAATCATCAAAGGTGTCTACGGAACCCCACACTGAAATTTCCCATTTATGGGATAGCGTGCATTCCCCAGGTAAAGAATATATTACAGGGTGGCTAAGAAAGTGAATTTTTGCGATTTTTCGACCAAATTTTTTCTAGGATAACCCTATAGGGTTTTTCTATGCGAGGAATCGATTGAGCGCATTGAAAAATCTTGAAAACGCTTTCCTAACCCCAATTCAGCCCAAAAAACCGGATTTTTGCAATTTTTATGGCTTTTTGGGTTGATTTGGGGTGAGGGAAGCATTTTTTCAAGATTTTTCAATGCGCTCAATCGATCCCTCACATAGAAAACCCCCATAGGGTTATTTTAGAAAAAATTAAAAAAATTTTTGGCGAAAATTTGGTAGAAAAATCGCAAAGATCCCACTTTTTAAGCCACCCTGTGATAAGGCATTGGAAGAATTTGTTATCTATTATAACGTTTGATTCTTGTTTAAATTGTAGTCAACATGCATAGTTTCAAATAATTTGGAGCTACTTCACATTAGAGTAAACACTTACAGAATCGTAAATCGAAGTTAGAAAATGCCAAACTTTTATTTTTTCATAAAAAGTGATGTTTTAGAAAGTTGTTTGCCGTGATCTCAGGAATTTAATGAGCTATCTGTCAGCCCAGCCGGATTTCAATTGACCGAAATATGGTCTTAAAACGAAAAGACACACTTTTAACACATTTAAGGCCATATCTCGGTCAATTGAAATCCTGTTGAGCTGGGAGATAGCTTATTGAATTCCTGAGATCACGGCGAACAACTTTGTAGAACATCACTTTTTACGAAAAAAATTAAAATTCTGGCATTCTTCTTCGATTTGCGATCCTGTAAGTGACTACCTTAAAGTGCATCAATAATTTAGATATATTTCAATATGGGTATCGAAGATGAATCAAAACGAAGTGGGCGCGGTAAGTATTTAAACCACATTGTAACAAAAAGTATGTGTTGTGGTTAGTACTACTTCAGAGGGTCACAACAAACCCTCCCCACATAAAAAAATTCAAATCGCTACGAATTTTTGCTAAAATCGAAATTTTGTTCAAAATATTTTTGGTGAAAATTAAAAAACTTGAAAATTTTTGAAAAAAATCGCGCAAAAATCGTATTTTTTTTTAATCACCCTGTATAGAGTATGGAACGAAGAGGATGGAACGATACGAATAAAACAATACGAATGAAACAACATAATGAAACGAAACCAAATTCAGGGTTTTCGTGTCAATATTCAGGCAAATTCAAACCCATTTCCGGACGTTTGGAAATGACATCATTTCATTCGTATCGTATCGTTTCATTTCATTTGTATTTGTTTCACTCGTATCGTTTTTATTCAATTGTTTCATTCGTATCGTTTCCAACTTTTCGCTTTTGTTTCATTCGAGTCTATGCCAAAATTTGCATGCAACTTGTTGGAAAATTTCCAATAACAACTGTCTGAGGTTGTTGAGCGTCCATGCAAGGATGATAACCTTTATTTACATATAGCGACTTTTAACTACTTGAGATGATAAGAACGGGGTTTTTTTGCTTTTCTTATTGTACAGTCAACGATTGAAAAATAAAAAATTGAGCCAAAAATTCATGTTTTCATTATGCAATCTCAATGATAGCATCGACCCAGAAGAGTTAATAGGTACTAAATATTAAACAAAAAAACATCAACTCTTTTGCTATAAAAATATGAAATTTAGAACTTTTGGCCCAACCGGACTACGCTACGGATGATCCTGAACCAAGGGTAATTAGTTAAACTATCGACAAGAGCTCTTTTTGAAGCTCTTCCCCCCTGGGGAGACGCATCAACAGGATTCCAAAAACTGATACTTTTTTAAAGTAATTTATGGAAAAATATCCTCTAAAGGCCTAGGCTTAAGCTTAACCATGTTTTAAGCTTAGGCTTAAGTTTAGGCTTAGGTGTAACTTTAGGCTTAGGCCTAGGCTTAAGCCTAAGGTGAAGCCTAAGATTAAACCTAAGATTAAAGGAATGACATTTATGGCCTAATCCAAGAAAAATTTTTCTAAAAAGATCATTTTTAGGGGTAAAATCAAGCGAGAAATCGATTACGCGCATTGCTGAAGCGTGAAAATGTCATCCTGACCCTGATTCAGGGAAAACTTTGAATTTGAAGGAAAACCATAAATTTTTCAACGATTGTTGATATAAAATAAAACAAAGTTTTCCCTGAATCAGTGTCAGGATGACGTTTTCAATTTTTGGCAATGCGCACAATCGATTTCTCGCATGATTTGACCCTTAAAAATGATCTTTTTAAAAAATTTTTTTTTGGATTAGGCCATAAATGGCACTCCCCCTTTAAGCCTAAACCCAGGCTTAAGCCTAGGCTTGGGGTTAGGCTTAATCCTAGACTTAAGCCTAAAGTTAAGCCTTAGCTTAAGCCAAAGCTTAGGCCTAATCTTTTAGAGGATATTTTTCTATAAAATTACTTCAAAAAGTTTTTGTAATCCTGCTTATTGCGTCTTCTCAGGGGAAGAGCTCCGAATTTTCTTATATAAAACATATAATATCTATTTGAAGGCAAGGGTCAAAATTTTTTTAAATATTACCAAAATCCCCAAAACCAATGATATGGTACTCGTTTTGAAGCGCTCGGCAAACTGAGACGATTGGGGACATTTTAAAAAAATTCTGACCTTTGCCTTCACCCCTTAACTAGCATAATAATTTTTAAGAAATTTGGTGAAATTGTTAGAAAATGGCCAAAAGTGACATTTTGTATTGTTATGAATGAATTTTGCGAACGATTTTCCTATTATGGAATGCGAAGTTTGTTTTTTTATCAACTTTATATAGTCCATTTCCGTCGCCATTGAGAAAAAAGTTCGAACGAGATGGCCAAGTGGTAAAGTTCTCGCTTTGCATTTCGAAAAGCGAGAGTTTGATCTCGGGGGTCGAAATCAGAAATATCAAAATTCAAGATTTCATCATACAAACTACAAAAACCGGGATTTTTTGTAGTTTGTATGATGAAATCTTGAATTATGATATTTCTGATTTCGACCCCTGGGATCGAACCCTCGCCCTTCAGAGTGCAAAGCGAGAAACCACTTGGCCATCTCGTCCGGACTTTTTCCATTGGCGGCGGAAATGGACTATACATATAACGAAATGGACTATACATAACTAACTTTTTTACCTTGTTAGCTGTTTTGACCTTATACCTAATCAACATTTTGAATTTCAACGACAACATCTCTACTATTCTCTTCCATGCATTTACTGTGTTAGCTTATTCCTCGCCTTTACTTGGCTCAATCCTGGCTGATGGGTATATTGGAAAATTTTGGTAAGGGCTCGATATTTTAACACGGAAATATTCCTTCAAATTTCCGGTATATTCTGTTATTTTAAGCTATTCTGAGCAACATTCAAAAAAATTTGAAAAAAAGTTGTTAAAAAAATTCATGTTAAAGCAAAGTTGAAAATCATGATTTGTATCATGAACTTGGTTCAGTGGTAGTGCTCCAAGATTCGAGTTTAAGGGTCTCGGGTTCGAATCCCATCTGATTCAATTTGATTTTGATTGCAAAAAAAGTTGGTATATTCCATGGTTAGACAACTTTGGAATATATCAGCTTTTTTCGCAGGCAAAATCAAATTGACTCAGGTGGGATTCGAACCCGAGACCCTTAGACTCGAATCTTGGAGTACTACCACTGAGCCAAATTCACAATAAAATCATGATTTTTAATCTTGCTTAAAATTTAATATGAATTTTTTTCAACTTTTTTTTCAAACAATTTTTTCGAATGTTGCTCAGAATAGCTTAATATAACGGAACTACCGGAAATTTGAAGGAGTATTCACGTGTTAACATAGAAAAAGTAATTTGGGGGCAATTTTTTCAATTTTTTAGGACAATTTTCTCAATTTCGCTATTGTATGCCGCAGGACAAATCGTGTTGGCAGTATCGTCGACTTTCAAAAAGGGTAGCTCCATTCATCCTTATTTGGACTTTGCCGGCTTGTTCATCATAGCCATGGGCACCGGCGGGATCAAGCCGTGTGTTTCGGCTTTCGGTGCCGATCAATTCCCGTCACACTACTTGATTATGATTTCGTATTACTTTTCCATTTTCTACTTTATGATCAATGCCGGCTCTACCATTTCGACATTTATGACTCCCATATTTCGAGGCAAGTTTATTCTATTACACTAACACAATCAATCCTACTACATATTATATATACAGAACTAGAGTCACGGTGTATCAAAATGCCGAAAAAATTAGGCAAGGGTCGAAATAAAAAACAAATATAGTTTCAGCTCGCGGAGAGCTTCAAAAAGAGTACCATATTATGTAGTTTTGTGGGTTTTCCCCATGGCCGAGTGGCTAACGTGCTCGGCCTTCACTACATGAGTCGCGAGTTCGATACCGCACCCAAAATTTTTTGTCAAAATTCATAAAAATTTTTTGCATACCCACACTTTTATGCGGGGAACGCGATGGTGTTATTATTTTTCCATGAAAACTTTTGGAAAATTGAAAAAAATATCAGAAAATTGATTTTTTTTATTTTTTCAATTTTCCAAAAGTTTTCATGGAAAAATAATAACACCATCGCGTTCCCCGCATAAAAATGTGGTTATGCAAAAATTTTTATGAATTTTGACAAAAAATTTTGGGTGCGGTATCGAACCAGCGACCCATGTAGTGAAGGATGAGCACTTTAGCCACTCAGCCATGGGAAAATCCACAAAACCCATGATATGATACTCGTTTTGAAGCACTCGGCGAGCTGAATCGATATTTGTTTTTTATTTTGACCCTTAACTCATTTTTTCGACATTTTGGTACGCCGTGGAGTCATTTAATATTCACTCTCTACGTATTGGTTGATGTCTAGATTGAGTTCTGGTTGAGACTTCATCCTGTGAAAAGCAATTAATTTTAAAGGACCAGTCTAGTTGGAAAAAAAGTTGGCGTAATTTGTATATAGTCGGAAAGTTGATGAAATTTGGAGCACTTTTTGTTTTTACAGTAAATTCTGAATTGCTCCCGTTGTTGAGATAATCGCATGTGAAATTTTTCGTCCGTGTATTACAACGAAGACATGAACGCAATCCCTGAATCAATAAAAATCTGCATATTGATCAGAAAATAATTCAAAATATTTGAAGATTTAGAAAAAGATAAATACAGCATTTTTTATAACTCGGCGAGACGAATAAAATGACACCAAAATTATAATGTTTGAAAATTGTGTTGGGTTATTGAAACGAAAACATGAATCGAGTTTTTGCTTTAATAATCCAAAACAATTTTCAAATTGGATCAATTTAGTGTCATTTTATTCGTCTCGTCGAGTTATACTGTATTTTTTTCTAAATTTTAAATTATTTTGAATTATTTTCTTCTCAATATACAGATTTTATTGATTCAGGGATTTGAAATACATGTTCATGTTTTCGTTGTAATACACAGACGAAACTTCACAAACTATTATCTCGACAACGGAAACGATTCATAATTTACTGTAAAAACAAAAAATGCTCAAAATTTCGTGAGCTTCTCGAACATATACAAATTATAACAATTTTGATTCAGGGTTTTCGCTGTAATAAACAAATTTCAAAAATGGTCAACTTCAAAATCGTTTATCTCAAAGCTATTAGCGATTCAGAATTTACTGTAAAAACAAAAAATGCTACAAATTTCATGAAATTCCGAACATATACAAATTATGGCAACTTTTTTCCGAGTGGATCAGTCCTTTAAACTTTGTAAAAAGTCCCTCACCTTGCCATCAGATGCCTCCCAAGAATGGATAAAGAGCGCCTTCTTCTATCGTAGTATTCCCGGTAATCCCTATAATAATCTCGAAAATCGAAATCTGGATAAGGTCCAAAATAGCCATTATAATCTGGAAACATAGGTCGAAAGATTGGTGATCTGTTCGTGCTTTGGCAATCACAGCTTCTACACTTGGATGGATAATTTGAAGATTTTGGCACGAGATCTTCTGGCTCTGGATCAGAATAGCGGCGATAATTTAAAGATTGTGGTATGGCAACTTCTGAGTCTGAATCGGAATAGCGACTACTGCAGCTACGCCCACATCGTCGTCTAGTTGCTTCCAAAGCGCGGAGTTTGTAGGAATATGAAAGGCATCTAAATTTTTTTGCTTAGGTTTGGGTTTAGGCTTGGGCTTAGGCTTAGTCATGGGCTTGGGTTTAGGCTTGGACTTTGGGCTTTTTGCTTTCTTATAAATTGATTACCTTCTCCGTGAGCACCCACAACTACAAGAATCATAATAATCCATGCAGCAACCACCATCAGCACATCGTTTTCTTCGTGTATTAGGTTCAGACTTGGAAGTTCTTTTGAAAAATTCTTTTACAATATCAAAGGATAGATTTTCTACTGATGAATCAACCATGGTTTCATTTGTTGATGCAGAAGATGAAGTTATGTTAGCATTCGTTGTCGTAATTGGTAATGTTTCACTTGCTGTTGTTGTCTCAACTATTGCCGTTGGTGTTGGAGAATTGTTGTCGGTAGTAGAAGCTGAAGTCGAATCAACGGTAGATTCCAACGTTGTTGGTTCTGTTGACTCGATTGTTGTTAAAGGAGTGTTCGTAGAAAATGTAGAAGTGGGTAGAGTAGTCGAGCTACTACTGATTGTAGTAGTTGTAATGCTATTAACAATATTCCTAACAACTTCGGGGCCATGTGGTTGTTCTATAGATGTTTCATTGCCTAATTTGGTTAATGGTAGGACTTCTAGGAAACGAGCAACTCCTTCACTCTATAAAATATAACTCTTTTCATGGCCGTCAAGAAAAAAAGTGCAGCTAGCGCAGGAGCAAGTGGCGCAATAGCCATCTTAAATAGGGAGGGTTCATTCCCCATAGGGTCGAAATTTTAATTTTAGCGAGTCAGAAAAAGTTGTAAAAGAAAACATGAAAAATTTTGCTATTTTTATTATTTTATTTTGCCCCCCGCCCTGCTGTACTACCAATAGAGGGGTCCCAGATCTATGGGGATTGAACCCTACCTATTCAAGATGGCTATTAGCGCTACTTGCTTCTGCGCCAGCGACACTTTTTTTTCTGCGCCATGAAAAGAGTTTAACTTACTTTCGTCAAATCTGAACAAAAAGTTATCCATAGGAATATAGTTTTTATGATAAACTTTTTCATTCTATTGAATTAGCTTGGAGCGAAATAATCAGAACAGGGGTTGCAAGTTATATGTTAGGCCCCCAACTTGTATAAATTAAATTAGACGTTCACAATCTCCTCGAGTACCAACTTCACACTGAACAGTGCTGAAGATCTGATGCGAGTGTTGTCATTCATGAGATTTATAAATCGAGCTTGTTAACCAAACAAAGTAGTTTGTCTTGAGAAAACAAAGGCAGCAGATCGTCTCATGTCTTATTTGAGCGTCGAGTTTGACAACTAATCGGCAAATGACCACAATAGCAAACAATCATCATACCTTGCTTTAAATGGAAATGTCATTTATGGACAAAAAAGACCATGAAACGAACTTGGGATAATGAAATTCATGAAATTTGAGAAAAAAATTTTTCTGGAAATGACTCCAAACGCTTCCCTGATTCAGGGAAGGTTTATGTGTTGAAGCAAAAAGTCGTCGCAAAAGTGCAATTTTTGCAACTTTTCGCTTCAATACACAGGCCTTCCCTGAATCAGGAAAACGTTTGTTCGCTTCGAAAATGTCAAATTCGGATTCCCCGCATGTTTTTACCACTAGAGGGGTCATTTCCAGAAAAATTTTCAAGTGGGTGGCGCAAAAATTTTTGTCTGGAAATGACCCCTTTAGGAGTAAAAACATGCGGGAAATCCGAATTTGACATTTTCGAAGCAAAAAATGCTTCTCTGATTCATGGGAGGCTTGTGTATTGAAGCAAAAAGTAACAATAATACAATTTTTGCAATTTTTCATGGACTTTTCGAATATATAACCTTCAGGGCAGGCCTGTGTATTGAAGCGAAAAGTTCAATACACACGCTTACAGACAACAAGATTCATTATTTTAGCTACGCCATGCCTTGGACAAGACAGTTGCTATCCATTAGGTAAACTTTTAACTAGATAAAAAAATTTTTAGCAACACAAATTTTTAGCTTTTGGAATCCCGGCAGTTCTCATGATCGTTGCTACAGGTTAGATTTAAAAAGAAATACACAGATCATATGATCAATTACTTTGCGTCAATCCCTTCGTTTCAATACACAAACTCGTTTAAATTTTTCATGAGAACATTCCCGTTTTAGTCTTCTTCATGCTTGGCTCGTTTTTCTATAAAAAAGTTCCACCAAAGGAAAATGTTATCTTCCGAGTCGCTGGGGTCATGAAGGTTTGATTTCTCCAATATTTCGTTTAGCTAAGCCTATCTTTAGGTAGCAATTCGAAATAAATTTTTCCGATCGCCTCCGGTCAAAAGAGATCATTGGTTAGAATACTTCTTGGACACTCATAAATGCGAAACTGATCCAAAGTGCTTAGCCCTTCGAAGTAGCAAGAGACACTCAAAGGAATGTGCACAAGTCAGTTTACTTTTTACCAGTCCACTCCGAAAAAACACCATGAAAAAAATTATATTTTCAAAAAGTTCATGAAAAATCGAGCATTTTTTGTTTTTACAGCATGCTCTGAATCGTTGTAGTTTTTGAGAAAATTGCGTTTGAAATTTGAATCTGCGTTCATGTTTTCGTTGTAATACATAGATTTTTTCAAAAATCGCCAACTTCAAACACAATTTTCTCGAAAACTATAACGATTCAGAAGATGCCGTAAAAACAAAAAAATGCTCCATTTTTTATGAACTTTCTGAATATATAACTTTTTTTAATAGTGTTCATGTTTTCGTTGTAATACACAAAATTTCAAAAATCATCAAATCAAACTCAATTATCTCAACAACTACAACGATTCAGAAGATGCCGTAAAAACAAAAAAATGCTCCATTTTTTATGAACTTTCTGAATATATAACTTTTTTTAATAGTGTTCATGTTTTCGTTGTAATACACAAAATTTCAAAAATCGCCAAAAATTATATATTCAAAAAGTTCATCAAAAATGGAGTATGTTTTGTTTTTACAGCATGCTCTGAATCATTGTAGTTTTGGAGAAAATTGCGTTTGAAGTTGGTGATTTTTGAAAAAATTGTGTATTACCACGAAAACATGAACACAAATTCGAATTTCAAACGCAATTTTCTCAAAAACTATAACGATTCAGAGCATGCTGTAAAAACAAAAAATGCTTCTTTTTTTATGAATTTTTCGAATATCTAATTTTTACTTGGAGTTTCTTTTTCCGAGTCGACTGGTTTTTTTCGAGTTCTTTAAATCAATGAGTTTCTTTTTTTAAGACAAAATTTGTGGATGATATCAAATCGTTGGTACGAGTCACCATCATGATGTTGCCGGTACCAATGTTTTGGGCTCTTTATGACCAGCAAGGCTCTCGTTGGATCATCCAAGCGGTTGCAATGGATGCTCAATTGACGAGTGGGTTCGCCTTGTTGCCGGATCAAATGGCAACACTGAATGCGATTTTGATTATGTTATTTATACCATTGTTCCAAGTGAAAAACCTTTTTTCAAAATAACAATTTTTAAATTTGTTTAGATAATCATTTATCCAGGAGTTGAAAAGTTGGGCATTCGTACAACGTGAGTATAGTTGATTTTTTCTTCAAACATTGATAATCAGGCAAAATCAGGAACTAATAAATCTGTGTATTGAAATGAAATCATCGGACAACAGAAAATTCAAAATGATCGATCGGTTTTGGACGAGCTATAGCTCATTGAATTCGTGAGAACACAAGTAACAACATTGTAGAAGACCACTTTTTATTATACCATGATTTTGTTTCAATGCACAGATTTGTTAGCCCCTGATTTTGCCTGATTATCAAGACAATCTCAAAATGTTTGAAGAAAAAAAATTGACTATATACTGCAAGATCTGAATTGCCTTATCATAACAATTTAGATCGTTGCGCCGAATGGTTATTGGTGGGCTTTTAGCCGCTGCCGCTTTTATAACTTCTGGTTTCGTTCAAATTGCAGTCAATGTAAGCCTAGAAACAGCACGTTGACTTTCCACAATTCAATTCTAGGAGACTCTGCCCGATGTGCCAGGTGATAGTACCGCATTTCTATCTGTTATCAATTCATTTCCAAATGCATCAAACTGTTCTGTTAATGTGAGCATCCCCGGTGAAAGTGTCACGCGCTTTATCTATGCTAACAGCGTAAGCTTAAAGAATTATTATTCTACTATGGAGTTTAAATATTTAGTCATTAATCGATGATAACGTTCAAAAAAGAAAAGAGTTGTATCGACTTAATACGGGCGATTCCAAGAGTTATGAAGTCAATTTAGCTTTTAGTGGGTAATTCATTTGCTATTTTTTGAGTTGCCAAAAAACTGAAGGAACATGGCCATATAGGGTTCGGACTTCATGGCGCACAAAAAACTGAAAAGTTTATAGATCAAAATTTAAAATAAATGTCGTCAATCGACTCAGCTCGCCAAGAGCTTCAAAACGAGTACCATATCATGGGGTTTTGCACAAGCCTAAATTTTTTCTCCATAGCCGAGTGGCTAAAGTGTTCGGTCTTCACTCATAGGGCGTGGGTTCGAACCTCACCTCGAATTTAAGATTCTCTAAATTTCATGAAAATTTTTGCATATCTCTATTTTTGGCATCTAAAACACCTTCGATCATTTTGTTGTTGGTACACACTTACTGGAGCTATACTATGAGACTAGGTTTTTCATTAAATTAAAATCGTTAGTATACAGCTCCAACAAGTGTGTACTAACCAAAAAATAGTTGCAAATTGTTTTAGATTCCAAAATAGAGATATGCAAAGTTTTTCATGAAATGTGGAGAACCTTAAATTCGGGCTGGGGTTTGAATCCGTGCCCTATGAGTGAAGGCCGAGCACGTTAGCCACTCAGCTATTTGGAAAACACCCAAAACTCATGATATGGTACTCGTTTTGAAGCGCTCGTACGCCGTCCCTGTAGTTGGCTTGGGCTTAGGCTTAGACTTGGGCTTTAGGCTTTTGTTGGGAAAACCCATGATATGATATTCTTTTTGAAGCACTCGGTGAGCTGAGTCGACTGGCAACATTTATTTTAAATTTTGACCCATGCCATAAACTTTGGTCCTCCATGACCCTATTTGGCTTTTAACCTTAGCTTTTAGAACCAATTGCTATGGGCATAAGAATATAACTTATCCTGTAACCCTAGAAGGTATAAATACTCTTAAATAATATGTTATCGTCTTATTTAGGCGGAAAATCTTATTATATAGCCGCCACTCCTCAAGGCATACTCCACAACGAGACTCAATGGGACAAACCCCAAGAAGGTGAAGGGCAAAACGCAGTCAGGTAACATTAAGCCACCATGGTCACGAAAATAGAATTTTTAAAAGTAGCCTATCTTGTAGAGTAAAAAATTCTGGGCAACTTTGTCCAATAAATTGTTGTGTTTTGAGCTAAACTGAAAGATTATTACGTTGTTAAACTTTTCCCAAGTATTCGTGTCAATATACAACAAAATTCAAATTTATCGAACAAAATTCCATTTCTACAAAGATGTTAAAGTTTTCATAAACAAGAAAACATATGTAGAATACTTTTGTATACAATATCTATAGACAAAAAATATCTAATTTGAACATTGCTTTTGGTTATTGAAACGAAAACATGAATCAGAGTTTTCGTTTCAATAATCCAAAACTATTTTCAAATTCGATAATTTTGGTGTCATCTTATTTATCGAATTTTGGACAAGAATCGAATTTTGGCCAAAAAATCGAATTTTTGCTCAAAAATAGAATTTTGGCTCCCCCACAAATGGACGGGGTCCTTTAATTTCAATATTATTCATTCTCGTTCATTTCCCATTTTAGCATAAACTTGGTATCACCTTGTAACAGAGTCAGTCCAAACGTTACCTGGGCCAATTGTCAGAATGAAACTTTGAAGGCTTACGCAGATCGTCTAGCACTTTGTGCATATGATGGTACCGAACAACAGCATCCTTGTAATCCACGTGATGCAAAGTGAGAATAGTAGTAAAATCTAACTGGAATTAATAACCATTCTTAGTGTGTATTATTATTGGAAGGATGTAGACGATGATTGGCATATCGAAAATTTTACTGCGTGGAAAACTAGCGTAGATGACACAACAACTGTTGCCTCTATGACAGTTTACGAGTTCCGAGATGTTAAAAAAGGAATGTAAGATCTTTAGTCACACTTTTAAATATCCATTCAAGGATAAATTTTCGTTTTCTATTTTGGGCTTGGGCTTAGGCTTGGGCTTAGGCTTGTCTTAGGCTTGGGCTTGGGCTTAGGCTTGGGCTTAGGCTTGGGCTTAGGATTGGGCTTAGGTTTAGGCTTGTGCTTAGGCTTGGACTTAGTCTTAGGCTTAGGCTTGGACTTAGGCT
>JAQGBS010001128.1:0-17050 GCA_034698545.1 Acrobeloides obliquus | reverse complement strand
TAAAACATACCGACATATGCGGGTATGGAAAAAAATTTTCTTTGAGAACTGGCTGCAAAGTGAACCCCCCCCTTTAAACCAAAATTATTAAAAATTGGGAAAAAAATTGTTGAAATTTCGATTCCGGTTTCGAGCCCGATTTTGCGAAAAAGTCGAAATTTCGATGTCGATTTTGACAAAACCGATTTCGTTTCAGCCCTAAAATTAACTAACCTCCAAAAATTTTATCATAAAATTTTGACCGGTACTCGTTGCCTTTCTCACTAAACAAATTCTCTCTCTGTTAGAAAAAGCATGCTGGTCAAAGATCAAACTAAGATAGTTTTCGACTACAAAACTAACTGGATAAAAAATAATCTTCTTAACAAATGAATCTGGTATGCGGATGACTTCATGATTTTGTAAAATGTAACTTGTAGCAATGGGGGGTGCATGTAAAATTAATTTTGAACAGTTGAAGAGGTTAGTCAAAATTTCTTGGCTCAAACGAAATAACTTATACAAAAAATATTCACTAAATTGGACTATTATCGTTTTTGCTATAATGAATCCTCCATTTTGAGATGCAAGATCTTTTGCTGCCTAAATTTTGTATATATTTTTCTTGATGCTTTTTATACAACCTACCTTCATACTCAGCGGATCTTCGAAACATTTGAAAGTGATTTCTTTGAAGCAGACATTTTTACATGAATCCATTTTAACTGGATGTAAAAATCTCTGCTTTCTGGTAAAAATTTGACAAACTTGAAAAGGGAATATAGTGGTAGAAAAATTAAGAAAAATTAGTGGGAAAGTTCTTTCTCCTTTTTCAATAAAAGACTTCCACGAACGAGAAACTTCTTTGAACTTATAGAGAAGATCTCCTTGAATATGTTGAAAAATGTCAGCAATCATTTCATTTGGAATACCTCGAATCAAAGTCATCCTAAATTTAAATTTGATACAGAAAAATGGTGTGGATAGCAGTCAAAAGTGATATTAGTCAGAAGAATCTTGCAGTGAAGTATTCAATGTAAAATTACCATTTTTATACTAAAAGATAAATCAAGAAATGGAATTTTTTTGAATGGCAATAAACGGTTTTTTGCAGATTTTAAGCGACGCTTATGGCATATTACAAACCAAATGTCAACAAAAAATGATTTAAGATGCGTTATCTCTGAGAATCGAGTTCTATGGAGATGTAGAAAAGTGTTTAAAAATTTTGTGAAACTAAAAAATCTTAAAGTATACTAGTCACTTATTGGAGAAAACAAAAGAATTTTGACGCAAAAGTTCAAACCTTCCGTGATATAGTATACCCAATTTTCGAAATTTTGCCCAATTTTACCCTTTTTTGTAATGCATATAACTCGGCGATATTAAACACAAATTTTATGATCTTCGGCTCGTTAGATTCCTTTAAACACGAGCTAAAATATTATCTAAACACCTTTATGTCAAACCTTTAAAAAATAGAAAATAGCCGGATTTTTCATAGGTCAAAAATTCAATGTTTTATCCATGGCATCCCAGAAAATTTGTGAGGTCGGAAATTTTTTCCATATTTTTAACTCTTGCATAGGCCTATTCAAAAAAAAAATTTTTAAGTTATGTAGAAAATCACAGCGAGTGTTTCAGAAGACAAGCATACATGCGCATTTGAGATCTAATGTTACCTTATCTTTTACAAAAAGAATTATTGAAATTGGCTTGAACGTTAAAAAGATAAAATTTATTAAACAGTCAGACTTTTTTCCTTAATTACAGTATGTCCCAAATTCACGCCACGCTTTGATTTCGCAATAACTTTCATAATATCCATCCATTCGATGTATACATCAGTCGCGTCGCGACATGTCGGCCTATTCTTTTTTTTTATTTGAAAGCCCACATTATAGGTACCAAACTTTATTCATTCTGATTTGATTTTTATCTTTTTTTAATGGTTTGAAAATTGGTAATTTTTATAGGAAAAATGGATTATACCGTTTAACAAAAGATCTGAACAGTGATCTGGTATGGAATGCATGGCCAACCAAAGAAAGTTCAAATCGAATACCGGAAAAAGTTCGGAAGAAATGCAAAAGCGCCATCAAGGAAGACAATTCACGACTCGTGGCAAAAAATCTTCGAAACCGGGAGTGTCAACAAGAGACTGAAGACCAAGATCAAACAAAAAATGAACCTTCACAATTCTATGAATTGTCGATTTCGACGGCATTCCCGCTTCTCGGGTCACGCTTCTTGTTGAAGGCTGATCGTCATCGTCTAACTCAGCTTCACGGAATTTGGCCATCACTTCCGCCTCAGTCAATTGAGTTCAGACCCATTTGGTCTTGGTCTTCGGTCTCTTGTTGACACTCCCGATTTCGAAGATTTTTTGCCACTATTCGTGAATTGTCTTCCTTGATGGCGCTTTTGCATTTCTTCCGAACTTTTTCCGGTATTCGATTTGAACTTTCTTTGGTTGGCCATGCATTCCATACCAGATCACTGTCCAGATCTTTTGTTAAACGGTATAATCCATTTTTCCTATAAAAATTACCAATTTTCAACCATTAGAAAAAGATAAAAATCAAATCAGAATGAATAAAGTTTGGTACCAATCGATTGCCTATAATGTGGGCTTTCAAATAAAAAAAAGATTACATCGAATGGATGGATATTATGAAAGTTATTGCAAAATCAAAGCGTGGCGCGAATTTGGGACATACTGTATGTATGTTGAAACACACGTGAATTCGTGATTCAAAAAAGTTAATTTTTTATTTAAGACTTAGTTTTTTTGTTTTTAAAAATTTATAGAAATCAATTTCAGAAATGAATCGCCCTTGCTCTTTTATTTCGTTCATTTTATCGCGTGCTTTTTTGCTGTGAACGAATACAAAACATGATCAATTTTTACAATCTAATGAGACGAAAAGTGTAATGAAAATTTTTCCAATTTTTTTCCACTTTTCTAGAAAATTTTCCGAAAAAATAAACAACTCTACTGGTGCGCACAAAGATCTCTCCTACTTCACTGGTCTGAAATCATGCCAGGTTCTGGAAAATTTTCTAACATCCAATGCCCATATATCTCAATCTAATTTGTGTCATTGATTGACCAGGTTTTACGCAAAATTAAACATTTTATGCCCGAAATAAATTTTATTCTTTAATAAGTTAATAAAAAAGATATATTTAATAAACTTTCATAATCGTGGATTTATACATCATTCGCGTCGCGAAATGTCGCAAAACAATTGCGTTTATAATGCAAATTTTTTTTCGCATGTTGTTTATACGTGCGTCGCGCTACAGCCTGTCGCGTCACAAGTGCTAGTGATGTGACAAGCTATGCGATACAAGCAGGGTATCCAGGTTTTTTTGTTTCGGGGGGGGGGCTAAAAGTTTCCAAAATCTTTGGCAAAAAATAAGGGGGACCCTTATGATTTCGGGGGGGGGGGCTTGAGCCTGCTTAGCCCCCCCCCCCCCCCCCCCCCCGAGCCTGCTTAGCAGGCTCAAGCCTGCTAAGCAGGCTCATTTAATTTTTTAATTTTTTTAAATCATTTATTTATCAAATAAAATTGGAAAGATGATCAAGTTAAAGATTAAAAAATAAGACTGGGGCCGAGCGCCTCCAACATTCTCGGATTCGCGGCTCTAGGACTTTTCACAACGATATAAATAGCGGGCGGACTTTTCACAATGATCGATTTTCTCCACTTTCCCATGGTCAAAACCAAAAAATTCCTTCATATTCGTGTTCCCCATAATGAAAAACCCCGCGATACAAAAAATCAGTCGATTGGAAAAAATTGTTTAAAGGGGGAACCATTTTCATCACTAAACCTGGTTTTTGACAGAAGCAAAATTTTTACACGTATGATTGATCATATATAGGGTAAAAAATTGCGAGGAATCGATTGCCGCCATTATTTTTTGACCACGACTTCAAAAAAGTGGTCAAATACCTAAAAAATCGATTAAAAAAATTCAATGTGCAAAAAAATTTCGACTCTGGCGGGAGTCGAACCTAAGTGGAGAAAATCGATCGTTGTGAAAAGTCCTAGAGCCGGATTCTCCGAGGGTGACCCCGAGCGGAGGCTCTGAGAAGACACTCGTAAAACTTTAAAAAAGGTCAAATTTGGAAACATTTTTTGAGGAGTACCCTACAAAAGTAGTGTCACATCGTCTTCCTTCAGTTTTAGCACTGCTTTTTTAAATCACTCGTTCTTTCCGAAAGATTCTGCATAAACAAACATTACACGTTTATAACGAGTGTTCCACCAAAATCCGTACTCATTTGCGCGCCCTTTAAATGTTCACATATTGGCATTACATACAAAAGCTTTGATATGTTTTGTAGAGTTTTGTTTCTAGTTTTTTACTGTGCTATTTAACTTTTCTGTAGTTTAATAAAAAATTTAGAAAAATGGTTTCACATGAAAACACCCTCCGTGCACGAGTGTACAACTTCTACTCCAAGAACATTCAGTCCGGAAAATTGTATACTGTACGACATTTTATGGCCGAGGGAGTGCCTAAAACGACTCTCTACGACATTCTACGACGATACGACAACAATCTCCCTGCAACTCGACAGCCCGGCTCTGGAGGATCCAACGCTAAACTCACTCCTCGCAATCTGGCCACTCTGAAGCGTCAGTTCGATAACAAGGACGGAATTTCGCAGCGACAAGCGGCCAAACGCTTTCAATGTGTCCTTGCAACGATCAACCGCTCATTAAAGAAGCTAAACATCAAAGCCCGCAATAAGAAACGCATTCCACATCGAAATGAAATGCAGCAATCCGATTCCGTCCTTGTTATCGAACTGACGCTTCAGAGTGGCCAGATTGCAAGGGGTGAGTTTAGCGTTGGATCCTCCAGAGCCGGGCTGTCGAGTCGCAGGGAGATTGTTGTCATATCGTCGTAAAGAGTCGTTTTAGACACTCCCTCGGCCATAAAATTTCGTACAGTATACAATTTTCCGGACTGAGTGTTCTTGGAGTAGAAGTTGTACACTCGTGCACGGAGGGTGTTTTCATGTGAAACCATTTTTCTAAATTTTTTATTAAACTACAGAAAAGTTAAATAGCACAGTAAAAAACTAGAAACAAAACTCTACAAAACATATCAAAGCTTTTGTATGTAATGCCAATATGTGAACATTTAAAGGGCGCACAAATGAGTACGGATTTTGGTGGAACACCCGTTAGTAGTAGGATAACATTATTGCTGCTTAATAACATTAAAATACCAATCCTCGTCTTCATTAAAAAAGCAATTTGCCTCTTTATATTTATGAACAATTCTCAAACACCATCCATCCTTTCGAGTTATTAGATAATTGAGACAAACTTTATTAAAAAATCGATTAGGATTGTCTTGATTTTCGCGATCATGGCTATTGTCAGGTATTGAATATGGTTGAAGGGCATTTGTCCATTCATCAAAATGTCCCAAGACATGCAAACATATTTCTTGAAAGATTTTTTCGGGATATTGAGCTTCTTTAAAACTCTAAAATAAATTAGAATAAATTCAATCAAAACATGTCATAATATATACCCAGGGCGGCGCAAAAAGTGGCCTTTTTTGACATTTTGGGACCCGAAAATTCATTTTCTAAAAATTACCCCCTATGGATGGGTTGGGGACAAATTTTCCTGTACCCTTTTTTCCCTGTATCTTTTTTCCCAGTGACCATTTTTTCCCCAATTTTCGTTGTAATATTGTCTTATTGACAATCAGACAAATATTTTTAATGGATTTATGCGAATAAAAGATATGCAAATTACGGATATTTTTCAAGTCACTCTTAAACAACATGAAATTGTTTCGATCGATAAGGCAAGATATTACTAATAAGGCAGGATATTACAACGAAAATTGAGAAAAAAATGGTCACGGGGAAAAAAAGATAAGGGAGAAAAGGGTACGGAGAAAATTTGTCCCAAGCTATATCGAAAAATCAAAATTAAATTGATTCGTTTGGAGAAAAAATGGTCACGGGAAAAGAAAATCCAGGGAAAAAATGGTCATTGGGAAAAAAGATACAGGGAAAAAAGGGTACGGGAAAATTTGTCCCCAACCCCTATGGATAATTTTATGCGAGAAAGCGATTTTGAAATGAAAGATACTATTTTTATGAATTAGGGAATCGTTTTATGCTTTGAAAACGTCGCTTTCTCGCATAAAATTCACCCTAAAAGTGATTTGCAGAAAAAACGAGGAAAATGACCATTTTCGCTTCAAAAATCCAATTTTTCCTCTGAATCAGGATCAGGAAAGCATTTTCAGTGTTCGGGAATGCGCGCAATCTATTCTCCGCATAAATTACCCCATAGGAGGGTCATTTTTAGAAAAAATTTTCAAAATTTTAGCATTTTTTGCTAAATTTTTACAAAAAAGTCATTCCTTTGTAAGCACACGTTAACAATCCCCCAAACATCACCCAATTTGAGAGGGGGGGGGGGTAAATTTAACTTTTTTCACTATCCCCCATAAAAAAATTTTTGGTCCACAGATCACCGATCGCCAGAATTTTTTAGTCAACTGATCAATGAAAAAATTTTTTGAGTCCCATTTGTTAACATCTGCTTGTAAGGGTACCTTCTAGTAGTCAAAAGCAAAAAATTCCCTCAGATTCAAGTTCTCCATGTCTAAAACCTCCAATACAAAAAATCAGCAATTTTGGTGAACTTTTTGAAAATTCGAGTTTTTTACCCTTTGGTCACCAAGGGAAAAATTGAAAAAAAATTTTTCATGGCTTGACAAGGCGCGCAATCGATTCTCCGCATGAAAACCCCCGGAGGAGTCATTTTCATAAAGATTTGACGTGACGATCAAAAGCCAGGAAATTATTGATCAACCCATTATTTCGAAAATCGACGAATTTGAGCGGAAAATAAGACATGAGCCTAATCAATTTTAGGGCGAATGTTCGCTTCAACGAACTTTATGATTCAATTTTGCCTTATTTGCAAGCATTGTTTCAATAAACAACTTTTATTGTAAATCAGGCAATACATTTTGCTGTTTTTTATCATGTTATGGAAAAATTTAGTTGAAAATTTTATGTGGAAAATTTTTTAACCAAAATTATTCAAAATTGGGAAAAAATTGTTGAAGTTTCGATTTTAATTTCGATGTAGATTTCGACAAAACCGTTTCCTTTTCAGCCCTAAAATTAACTAACCTCCAAAAATTTTATCATAAAATTTTGACCGGTACTCGTTGCCTTTGTCTCCAAAACAATTTTCTCTCTGTTAGAAAAAGCATGCTGGTCAAAGATCAAACTAAGATAGTTTTCGACTTCAAAACCAGCTGGATAAAAAGTAATTTTCTTAGCAAATGAATCTGGTATGCGGATGACTTCAGGATTTTGTAAAATATATCTTGTAGCAATGGGGAATGCGTGTAAAATTAATTTGGAACAGTTGAAGAGATTAGTCAAAATTGCATGGTTCAAACGAAATAACTTATACAAAAAATATTCACTAAATTCGACTATTATCGTTTTTGCTATGACGAATCCTCCATTTTGAAATGCAAGATCTTTTGCTGCCTAAATTTTATATATATTTTCTTGATGCTTTTTATAAAACCTACCTTCATAATCAGCGGATTCTCGAAACAACCGAAAGTGATTTCTTTGAAGCATAAATTTTTAAATGAATCCAGTTTATCTGAGTTCGTAATATAAAAAGAATCCATTTTAACGTGCGTGATATAAATTGACCTAGTGGGAAAATGACCAATAGGGAATATATCGGTAGAAAAATTAAGAAAAATTAGTGGAAAAGTTCTTTCTCCTTTTTCAATAAAAGACTTCCACGAACGAGAAACTTCTTTGAGCTTATAGAGAAGATCTCCTTGAATATGTTGAAAAATGTCAGCAATCATTTCATTTGGAATATCTCTAATCAAAGTCATCCTAAATTTAAATTTGATGAAGAAAAATGCTGTGGACAGCCAAAAGTGATATTAGTCAGAAGAATCTTGCAGTGAAATATTCAATGTAAAATCACCATTTTTATACTAAAAGATAAATCAATGAATGGAATTTTTTTGAAAATGACAATAAATGGTTTTTTTGCAGATTTTAAGCAACGCCTATGGCATTTACAAATCAAATGTCAAACAAATGATTTAAGATGCGTTATCTCTGAGAATCGAGTTCTATGGGGATGTAGAAAAGTGTTTAAAGCACAGGCTTTGAAAGAATCGAGCTTTGGGACAGAGGAGGACCGACAAACTTTTTTCGATCATTTTAAATTTTTGTTTGCATAACATTATAGTTAGTAAAGTTTGGTACCAAGGTAACATATGCAAACGGTACTGGTATCATACTTTTGGTACCGTATGGATACGGTACCAAAAGTAAAATATTCAAACAGAATTTTTTATTAAATATGGAACAATAATATTTATAGCATAGTCATTTCACTCCGCTACTTGCTCTCGACAGGACTGACGTTGATCTTACCAGAATCGTAAGTGGCATTCTTTCTCAAAATCACCAGGCCTTCCAAATGAGGTGTCAATGCGATGTCTGAAAAATTAAAAATCAGATATGAAAAAAGACAATTTTCCTCCGCGCAAATTCAAATATTATAATTTTTATTCAAGAATACTTACATTCCTCAGACGCCAATTCAGCGCGCTCTCTATATGCCAAAACCACGGGCGTCATCGTGTGTGTCTGAAAGCCAGTTATAGTCTTCGGTCGTCCAGCTTGAGCAACAATATCCACCGCTTGACCAACACGCACGGGCACTTTGATTTCCTTCAAGCCATCTGCATCGTTCTCATCTTCTATCAAGGTAATCAAAAAACGCGGTTGCATAGCCAAAACCAACGAATAGAGTAGGTAATGCTGGTGGTTGTTTAGCATACCTGAAGGAATTGCAAAAAAGGGGTACAAGAAAAATCTTACTGTTGTTGGCGTCCAAGCAAGCAAAACAAGATGCCAACACGCCTGCTATTGCCGCTGGACGCATAAGTTGGCGATCCGAATGGTATGGGTTCAATGTCAGGGTACCCTTTCCAAGATGGATTAAGCCTTGTGATAAGCGAACAAGCACGAGGTTGGCCTAAAAGCTTGAATATGAAAAATGAGTTGGGGGGGGGGGGTTCGACTCCCAGCTCTGGTAAAGAATTTTTGCTTAAAAATTTTTTTAATTTTTTTAAATTGACTAAGATTATCTTGAATTTTCGGATGATTGATTTTTTCTTTTTGATTATAAAAATATTATATTTGCAGGCGCGTGTCCACTTCCCCTACACTTCTTTTACAAAAATTGTAGCTTGTTATTTTAGCGTCTGCCTTTGTATGCCTGCAAATCTTTTTTAGTGCTTTTTCTTCGACTGACGCCCTTAATCCCCCCCCCCGCTCGCGAATTCCCTCCCGGCAGAGCCAAAGAAAATTGCATAAAAATGACAAAACAACCATGCAAAGAGCGATTAAAACACAGTATACCGTATTATCTCTAATAGAAGGACATGTCCTTCTATTTTTCAACCTCCCTCTAAGACGTAAATTTTAGAAAAATTTTCATAAAACATAAGGGGGGACCCTTATGTTTTTAGGTGACCCCTGTCCTTCTATTAGAGACTGTCCTTCTACTAGAGACTGTCCTTCTATTAGAGATAATACGGTAATTTTTTTGTAAACTAGGAGGAAAGTGAATATGTTGCCGAAAAATAAAAAAAATCAAAAATAGAAATTTTTTGCGTTTTTCGGTCATAACTCGATACGAATCAGAAAAAGTCGGTTTTGTTGAAATCCGAGAAGTGTATTCTTAAAATCTCCGCAAAAACTTTTGTCGGAGATGGGAGTCGAACCCCGCTCCATTATGGTGAACAGCAGACGGCTTCGCCACTGCACCACAGAGGCTTAATATTTGATTCAAACAAAGTTCGACCTATTTACAAAAAAACACTTAAAAATAGATTTTTACCCCCTCAAAGTGACCAAAAAAAATTTTTCGGTAATTTTTTTTGCTTTTTCTGCTCATTACTCATCAAAACAAATCGATTAGAATTGTTTTTGGTCGATTTTGAACTATATTAGATGCTATACTGTTACCCAAATTTTTGGATACCAATATCTTATAATGCATAAATTGTTGAGTATCTTTTAATATTAAACGAGAAAAGTCTGTTTGTTTGTGTCACCGAATTTTGTAACCTTAAGTCCAATTCCGTTACGACTTAGATTTTTGGAGAGCTTGGTGAGAGAAGAAAAACGACACCAAAATCATGGGGGTACTCACTCTGGAAAAAATTAAAAATTCAATTTTTCATTTTTGCCTTTTCAACTTAGGTATTTGGTCATAAAAGAAAATCTGTTGCCTTCATGGCACAGTTCGTAAAGCATTTGTTTTGCAGTCAGAAAGTAGCAGGTTCGATCCCCGTCCCCGCCGAAATATTTTTGCTTTTTAAATAAATGTTCTTTTTTGAAAAAAAATCGATTTATTTGAAAAAAAAACGAAAAATTGAACAGAAATTGAAAAAATCGAAACAATTGAAAATAAATACATATATTCAGAGCGAGTCCGAAGGCCAAGCTCCATAGTGCGAGTAATAAGTACACTTCTTTCCCCCTCCGGATGCAAAGCGCTCGGTTCTCCATATTAAAATTAGGTCTCTTACCGGGTCCTTGAGATGATAGCTTGCAAGCTGACGCAACATGGCCACCAATCGGCCATTACTCGTACCAGCTCCAACTAGACCCAAAGCGAAGATGGCATTATGTGCCGTAGCTGCATCAACATCATGACTAAGCTTACTGAGAGTTTCCAAGATATTCGGCTGAGGATTCGAAAGATTTTTGAGAGCCAATGCCAATGGAACTGCACGACGTACAACTGGTTCACTATAGCAGATCTTAAAATACAAATTGTTTTTTTTAAAATTAAAAAATCCATACCAAATGATCAAACATGCGTAGGCTCATTTGGCTACCAATATCTTCCCCCATAGAAATAAGACCAATTCCCAAGACTGCAACAGCTTGTTCTGCCGAAAGATCAGGTTTGCCATCTTTCTTAATATCTTTGTCTTTCTTGTCGTCCTAAAATATGAAATTTATCTGCTCACACAAAAAATCCTACCCTCTTTACCGTATCTTCCTTAGTTTCATAATGCTCCGAGCAGATGTGCAGCAAGCGTTGGATTTTCAAAACATTTCCAGTTCCGGTATAGGCGCAGACTTCAGTCAAAGTAGCAACCATACTGCCAAATGGTTCTGGTAAAGCTCGAAGACTTTCAACATAAACTTCACTGCGCTCTTGGGTTCCTAAAAATTGGAAGTTTATGAAACTAAATAAAGGCCCACCCAAAAATAACAATGCAATTCCAAGTGCCCAAAAGCGCATATTTGGATCGGTTAGTTCAGAAGATGATTTTTTTTCAAGCAATTTAAGCATAACCTTGAAGACATTACCATTAGCAGTTCCAACCAAAATAAATCCGAGGGATAAGCAAGCAATGCCTTTTACTTCTGAAGTTGCTGATGGTTTACTATAATTAAGGACCTAAATGCGCATTGTAGAGTATTATATAAGATGAAGTGACGTACCCACAATTTTTCCAAAAAATTATTTTTTGTAATTTAGCAGCTGTAGTTACAGCAACTTAAATTTTTGATGAAAGTTGTAATTTGTACTATAATCTACAACTTAGCTAAATTGTAATTGCAACTACAACAAAGTCTATGATCCTACCGTATAATAAAAGCACATATTTTAAAAATTCAAACTACCTTTTTAAGTTCATATATAATTCCTCCATCCTTATCTTTTAAAACAATTTTTCTTTTCGAGTTCGCATATGCTAGGCCAAGACCAAGAATAGAGCCAATTAGCATACAGCTATTATCTTTGTTGAGACATGGCATCAAATAGGTTTGTGCTTGATCTAATTTATCTTGAACTCCCGAGCAGATAATACCAATAGCTAATAGAACTCCAGCCTAAAAATAGTAGTTCAAATCATAGATGTTCAAGCACCCAGGATTAAGTGATCGCTTTACGAGGTTGTTTCTGCAAAAAATGACTTTCAGGCTTCAAATACAAAGTTAGTCATAGAATGGTTATAAAATTTTTAAAAATTTAACAATTTCGTAATGTTTGGTGAATAACTTCGTTAATTTTGATAAAAAATTTTTAATTTTTTAACAAAATCAATTAAAAAAACTGATTTTCGGGTCCCAATACGAATTTGGTACCTAATTTTTGGCCTGATACGACGAAGTTAGGGGAGTGACACCCCATTAGCCAGGCATGGTTCAAATTACATATGCTTATCATTTTTTTAAATATGCATGTCTTGAGCCCATGTTGAATCGTTGAAGGCAGGGGTTTACAAACTAATCCTACTTCTATAAACGTGAAATGTTTTTTGTCCAGACGATCTCGGGTACAGGTGATTTAAACCCCGAGTGCTAAAACTAAATTGTAGGGGACGAGAAAAGAAAAACAAAAATTTTTGCGTAACACATAAAAAATTACAATTTTTTACTTTAGAGAAAATAGTTCCATCACTCGGTCCCCATTAGCCGAGCACCACAGGCGCTCGACAAAACGAGGAACAATCATGACTCCGCAAAGCTCGATCCTGGTTCTTTTTTGAAAATTCGACACTTTGAAGTTCAGCCTGAACTCGGAAATTATGAGAACTTTAAAAAATGACGCCTGAAATTGCATAAAAATCACGTACCCGAACATATTCATCATTGTCACTAATAAAGTTACCACATGCGATAAGACCACGATCGATGTCCCAGCGGAAAATCAAGCCTAGACAGGCAGTAGCAGATAAAATTCCTAAATATGAGAAGTTAACGTATAAGACTAACAAAAAAACCATAATCGCGATTCAACCAACGCTTGACTGAATTTTGATTCGACATCATTTTATCTACCGAAAATCCACAGTTGACAAATCCATATACGAACACATCGGCTAAAGTCAATCGAGCGCTGCTGTCGGTGCTAACGGAGCCACCAAAAGGTCCTATAAAAATGAATTTGACCAAATTTCGACAAAAACTTACGTGTATTCTCCAAATGTGCCTTGTAGACATCTACAGGATTTTTCAATTCCATAATATTAAGTTCATGTCCAAGATAGTGCAAGTATTGATGAAGTTTTGAATTCGAGTTGAGATTTTTAAGTTGTTCCAACTGGTTCTTCGCTGAACGACCAAATAATTTATTAAAATATGAATTCAAAAAGATTTGTTGTCGTGCCAGAAGTAGTGCCATCTGTTTTTGAACTAGGCTAAAAATATCGAATCTTTTATAATATACCGTATTCTCTCTAATAGAAGCACCCCCCTGAGGACCAAAACATAAGGGGGGAGTATGATGTTTTTTCTAAAATTATGAATAAAAAGGATCCTCCAAGGGGGGTTGAAAAATAAAAGCACCGGTGCTTCTATTAGAGAGAATACGGTATTTGTGTAAGTTCTGCGTGCGCGTACAGCCTGTATCTTGAAAATCAGTCATGCTGGCAACCTGTAGTTTTTGTATTTGTGGAAGTCTAAAATGTGCATGCAGCATTCTTTGGGCATCCAATGCTTGTTTTTTGAGTTTTTCACTGGATTTAGTCACGTTTTGTTTTCAGTGACATGACCCTTCCAATCTTTGTGATTTTTGTTTTCTCTTTTTCACTTCCAATGCACCCAATGTTTGTGTTTTTTGTTTATTTGGCACAATAATTATTGTGCTTGAATCCCCAAAATTTGCATATTGTTGCCATGTAAACCCCAGTAAAAAATGGGAGTATTTTGTAAATTTAGGTTACGTGACTAATTTTGATCACGTAACTAATCTTAAAAACTCTTACAGTCGCCAGCATTATTGCATGGACAAATACATGTCTAAACACAAGTGTCCCATTAATGCTTTTTTGTCATAATCTGTCTTTTGTGCATTGTCAGAAAAGCGCCGAGAGGCGCTTCGAACTAGTATACAATAAAGATCAACGAGCTTACATATCACGACAGTTAAGAAGTATGTAACTTATTCTGTCCAAATCATTATTTATTAGAGCACAGAGAAGAGCTTCAAGCCACTTATTATAATTCAAATAAATTTGTTCAGCAGTTTGGATAATAGTGATATTGTTTGGGTTGGGAATAAAAGGTGCGACACTAAAAATTAAGAATTAGATAAAATTTAACATATATCGAGCCATTTAAAGTAGCCTTATGATTTTGATAAAATTTGAAAATTGTCAAATTTAACCCCTATTTTTAACAAAACTTTAAAGTACCGCCCGCACCCGAAAAAACTTCGGAACTTATGCACTTCGGCCCCCTCCCAAAATTTGGGGGGGGGGAGCCTAACTGCACTGATCAGTGCAGTTTGGCCCCCTCCCCAAAAATTCGCATATATACCAAAATATAGAAAAATTGACACCTTTAAATTTTTTGTACGCTAAAACCTTCGATTAATAGTACATTTTGGTGAAAAATCGTTATGGGAGATTTCAACAAAATTTTGTTGTAAATCAAAAATTTCTGAGCGTTGTCCGCTTAAAAATGAGTGTTTTTCAGCAAAAAATTTTCGCGTCTGTCGGCGCAAAAAATTTGGGCAAAAACATAAGGGACCACAGGTAGCTGTGGACTTTTGAACTTGACTTTGGGTCATTGCCCCCCCCCCCCCTCCCTCTCTCACGGCAAAGTAAACTGGAAAATTTTTTGAGACAAGTGATATTTTGACGTAAAAAGACTTCTTTCATGCTTAATAACATGATAATGAAAGAAAAAATTTTTTTCGCAAAAGTAAAAAAAATTTTTTTTTGAAATTTTTCTAAGTCTCGAAATCGGTCATTTTCTATGTTACACAAAAAAATTCTTTTTCTAAAGCATTCTATAAATCTTTAACTACATTTATAAAAAAAGAGATTTTTTTGATCATACTTCGTTTTTTTTATATTTTAAAAATGCGTTTGAATTTTCGCTTTTTTGCAAGCTCCCAAAGAGTGTTTAAAATTTTCCTGAAAGTCATTTTCATAATTTGGTGTCAAAAGATGCGCAAGAACCAAATAAATAAATCTCCGTACGCTTTTTTCCGTTTATGACTCAAAAAAATTTTTTAAGTTAAAAAGTTAAAAAAAGATGCGTTTTTTGACAATTAATCAACGAAATTTTTTTATTTTATAGAAAAAATCAAAAAAGAATACGGAGATTTATTTATCTGGTTCTTGCGCATCTTTTGACACCAAGATCATGAAAAATGACTTTATCGAAAAAAACACTCTTTGAGAATTTAGAAATTTTGCATTTTGATTTTTTCACCGAAAACAACTATGATATCTGTTTTTATAAAAATTTTTCCTAAAATTGCCTCCATGGCTCAGTAGTAGAGCGTCAGCCTCTAGACTTAAAATATCGATGGTTCGAGTCCCACCTGAATTTTTATAAAAAATCCAAATTTGTTAAGTCCGAGAAATTGTTCCAAATGTTTTAAAACGATTATTTAATGCATAAGAAGTCATTTTCTAGCAAAATTTTGGTTGTCTCAACTTTTTTCCAGTTTACTTCGCCGTGCCCCCGTCAAAAAATCCTGGCTACGTGCCTGGGGGACCAAGGCAATTTTTTTTAAATTCAAAAATCATCTTTATTCTCCTGTTTTTTTCACGCCAACAGGCGTAAAAATTTTTTTGTTGAAAAACACCTATTTTTAACATGAAAACGCTCATAAATTTTCGATTTTTGACGAAAATTTTATTGAAATCTTTGAGTTAACGCAAAAAATAGCGCCACAGGCAAAAATTTTTTTGAAAATGCTTATTTATATGCTGAAAATGACTCATTTTTGGTTTAAAAAAATGTCAAATCTGGGGATTTTTTTGTTGAAAAATTGACCAATTTTGGTTAAAAACTTTATAGAAAAAACAGCGCGCAGGCGAAAATTTTTTAAAATACTTTTTTTAAGCTGAAAATTTTTTTAAGCTTAAAATACTTTTTTTAAGCTGAAAATGCTAAGAAAATTACAATTTTTGTTGAAAAATGGAAAATTTGTGTAGAAAAAATATGAAATTTTGATCATTTGTTGTAAAAAGTCATAATGGGGGACCATTAAGATTTTTGAAATTTTTTTTTGGCAAAATCATAAAGGAAACCCATATGATTTTTTCGGGGGGGGGGTTGAAAATTTAGAGGGGGGGTAATTACCTCTCTTACCTCCCCCTGGTTCACTATAGACAAGTTCGTCTGTATACAGAATAAACCCTTTCATTTATTTGAGCTCTAAAATTGATTCCCCTATTTTTTAGAGCCTTAAAATTAGTCAGATAATTTTTTAAGCTCTAACAATTGGTTCCTTAATTTTTAGAGCCCTAAAATTAGTCAGATAATTTTTTAAGCTCTAACAATTGGTTCCTTAATTTTTAGAGCCCTAAAATTAGTTACTTTTTGAATCTTTAAAAATAGAGTTTCCCAAATTACCAACCTCAACAAGTATAGGCAAACGCGTTCATGATTAACTTCTTCCACAAATTCCAACAGAATGTAAAGTTGTTCAATTTCGGTCAATAAATCACAAGCTTCCACCTCGGCGTTATGACGCATATTGTGCTTCACAATATCACGAACTATGCCCAATAGCTTTAATTTACGCTCTTTATCAGTTTCATTTTTCCATTCTTCCGGCATTTCCATTGTTAAGTGACTAAATTTTAACCAAATAAACGGGCAAAAAGGGCCTTTAGCGCTCCTACAACTTTAGTCCTGGCACATTTTAAGAGACGATATCTCGAAAGTTCGAACTTCCCACGGCACTAGGCAAAATAACAAGGGAACCATCCCAGTTGATAGTGCGATTTCAAAAAAAATGTGGTATAGGGTTTTAGAGTACCTTGAGATACATTTAAAAAAATTGATTTTAGCTGATGAGGAGCTAGACCCATTTTAGTGATTTTGGGGGTCAAAGTTAGGTCCCAAAGATTTGGGACCTAACTTTGACCCCCAAAATCAAAAATCATAGGGGTTCCCCCTTATGTTCAAAATTTATCCGGACGAAAAATACGTCATGTTTTCCTTTTATTGCATTTTTAATCTATA
>JAQGBS010001127.1:0-17053 GCA_034698545.1 Acrobeloides obliquus | reverse complement strand
TCTAGCAATGTTGAGAACTTTAGCGAAACTAGGTTGTGGATTTGATTGTGCTAGCAAGGCCGAAATTGATTTGGTACAAAAATATGATTTTTTTAAATTTTAAAATCTAGGTTTTAACTAATAAATTAGTACCTTCAGAGAAGATTATTTATGCAAACACTATAAAAACTCCAAGCTATATAAGACATGCGTCGAAAATGGGTGTTAATCTAATGACTTTTGACAATGAAGAAGAGCTATATAAAATTAAGGAGCTTCATGCAAAACCTGAGTAATTTTTTGCATATTTTTAAGGCAGAGGACAGGCTAGCACTTCTCCACGCCATATAATTATCAGGGTTAGGAAATAGAATTATCCGGATCCGGGGAATTTTGGGGAAATTGGCTCCAAGAGAGATTCGTCCAGCGACCTTGTGGCCACGAAGCCACTGCTTTGTCACTGCACCACCGAGGCTTGAAAATGTATAAACGTCTTTTCAAACCAAGTAATTCTGGGAAAAAAGGCCCTAAAAAATAACCTGAAAAGGTTAAAACATAATGATACCATTGTTAAGGTCAAAATTTTAACTCTTTAAAATTTTAGACTAGTACTTCGAATTTATGCTGTTGATCTACACGCTCAGTGTTCTTTTGGTAAAAAGTTTGGTTGTGATCCTAATGAAGAAGGACCTAAATTGTTAGAAAAAGCCTTTGAAATGCAATTGCCAGTTGTCGGAATTTCGTAAATTTAGGCGATTTTCACAAAAAATGAACCCAAATTTTAGTTTTCATGTTGGCAGTGGTTTAAATGATACTGAGGCCACTTGTAACGCTATCAAAGAAGCTAAAAATTTATTTGAAATAGGGGCAAAAATTGGACATAAAATGACACTATTGGATATAGGGGGTGGTTTTCCTGGAAGTGATGAAATGGGGAAATTACCTTTTAAAAAGGTAAGAATTTGTAATACTGCTTACCTGGCATGTATATTCATTACCTTTTAATTAAAATATCGTTTTAGATAGCATCGGTCATTAGACCACAACTTGATGAGCACTTTCCAGAATCGATGGGAGTAAAAATCATAGCTGAACCTGGTCGATTTTTTTCTGCTTCACCTGTTTCAGTTATAATAAATATCATTGCAGCAACAAAAGTCAAAGCTTCAAGAATTTATGAAAATGGTAATATGCTGTGTATCAAAACAAAAATTTACTTTAAAATCAATTTTTAGCTGAAAATCCAGATGAAGAAGCTTATATGTACTATACAAACGATGGATTATTTGGATCGTTTACATGTAGAGTTTTTGACAACTATTTTCCTATCGGAGAACCACTTTTTGTAAAAAATATTTTTAAAAAGCATATTTTAAAAAATTTAAAGGAGCCAATTGATGGAGAACCTCAACAAGAATATCCCTGTATCATTTATGGGCCTACTTGTGATGGAGCAGACAAAATTGAAGCATGATTTTTTTTAACAAAAATTAAACGGGATTAAATTTTCAGATAAAAGATAAATTGAGAAAAATGAGTGTCGGGGAATGGTTTTACTATCCGGATATGGGTGCTTATACAAAAACAACTGCAACTGTTTTTAATGGGTTTGCACAGCCGAAATATTTTTATTTTGCTGATAGAGCTACATGGTAATTAATTTCGAATTATTTTCTTGGAATTATTATTTTAGGAACAAAATTTGCCGAAAAATTCATTGATTTGATAAAGATTGAACAATTTTAGTGATAGAAAGAAGTTATAAAACTTTGTTTTTAAAATTATTTAATAATTATTACAGGATGAACCCAGTAAATAAATGGAGTAAATTTTGGTATATAAACAATAAAGAAAATAAAGAAAAAAATTTAGTATATAAGCCAAGTCTGATGATTTATCTAAATTTTTGAGTTCCTCGAGATTGAAATGATGTCTTAAACCTTTTGTGATATCAATTCTAAGAGAGCTCTTATAAGTTTTTGTCTAAAAAATCGAGAAAATAAAGTATTTTTGGGTATCTTGTACAAAAAAGTATGTTCTAAGATTGCAAAATAAAATTAATTTTGTTCCACATCAGCGTATAGGTGGATAGAGAGAAAGAGTCAATTTTTAAAAAATTTTGCGGGAAGGGGGAGTCAAAAATTGCTAAATCATAGGGGGTTATCCTTATGTAAATTTTCGGTTTTGGACAAAAATTTGTGTATGTGGGGGGGGGATGAAACACTTATGCACTTTGGCTCTCACTTTTGCCCTCTCCCATAAAAGGCACTTTGCTCTCCCCCCAATTTAAGGGGAAGGGGGCCGAAATAAAAAACATAATCCAGCCCCCCCCCAAAAGCACATCAGTCTCCCTCCAATTTAGAGGAACAAGATATAGTTAGGATTTTAAAATGAAAATGTCTATTTTTTGGCAACGTATCTATCTACCTTTTCCTAATTTTACAAAAACATTAATATATGTTGTAATCGCTCTTTGCATATTTGCATCAGGGGATTTGCGAGCGTGGGATTAAGATATCGCGAGGGGATTAATTTCTGGCGAGGTTGAGGACGCAGGCCTTTGGCCTGCGCTGCGAGATCTTAGTCCCCTCTGCGCTCGTTCATCCCCTCCTGAGGGGGAAGGGGGTGCGCGAGGCCGAAGAAAAAGCACCAAAAAAGACGCACAATTGCAGAAAGAGATACAACAATCATATAAATATTTTTGCAAAATAAGTACAAGAGAAGTGGACACGTGCCGGACAATCGAAAAATGTTTTATAGATTTGTTGAACTCTTATTTCAATTATTTCATAGATTTTTGAATTGAACGCCTAAAACAAAACAAACATTTTTTTCTTGCACTGTTTTGCTTAATAAGATATTATTTATGATTTTTTATAATTATTTAATAATTAAAAAAAAACAGTTATACAGGATGCATTAAAAGTTTGTGATTACCTTCAATTTTTATAACAGATAATATATAATAATAACAAAATGACAAAAATTATTCAAAATATCCTCCTTTAGCTTCTATTAGAAAATATTTTTCGCTTTTTTGAATTATTTTTTGCTCTTTTGTGAACATCCATTTATTTTTTATAGCAAAATGGCTGAATTTTGACCAGAAATATTGAAACTGTATGAAAAAGGAAATCAATTTTGAAGTAGCTAACTCGTACGCCTGAATTGAACGCGTTGGATTACTTGGGTTTGAGTATTCTGGAAGAGGCAGCATGTTCGAAGCCACACAAGACAGTTTAATCATTGAAGCGAGTTCTGATGAAGTCCTGGAAATAAGAAATCACAGTGGAGCGAATGAATAACATCGTCGATGACTTCCCGAAACGATTAAATAAATGTATCAAAGCTAATAGAGGAATTCTTGAAGAATTTTTGTTGTGTTGTTATTGTTATACATTGTTTGTTATAAAAATTGAAGGTGATCACGAACTTTTAACGCATCCTGTATTTAAAAAGGCAATTCTTCGCCAAAACGATTTATCAGTTTGCCAGATTCATTTTTAGTGAATTTTGCAATAGTTTTGAGCATATCTTCAACGCATTCTTCCACTGTGATAAGTGCATCAAATCGACAAAGTTGAGTTTTTACTGAACCAGGATGCATAGCAACAAAAATTATACCAGTATCTGCCATAAATTTACTCATCAGTTGGGTGTAAAAATGTAGGGCTGCCTGAAATAAATTTTAGTCGCCAAGATCCACAAAGAACCACAGGGAACCTTTCTTTCACGCCCTCTTCCTAACAACTACATACCTCTTCGACCCAAAATCTGGGCCCCATTCACTTAAAAAGTGGATAGGGCCAAGGTTTTTTAACTTTCTATACTACCCTTCCCCCTCCCCCCAACCCAACAACCCAGGGAAAAGCAGGTTAATCTGGGGAGAGAGGAGAGGTTACAAATATTGATTTAGAAAATAATGATTAAAAGTTTTTAATCAAATGTCAACATACGTGGTGAAAAGACTTTAAAGGGGGTAACAATCAGAGCTCATTCTCCGAAAAAATTTTTTTTGAAAACTTTTGTAAAAAATACATTTCTATGGGTAATTTTATGTGAGAAATCGATTCCGCGCATTCCCGAAGCATGAAAACGCTTCCTTGATCCTGATTTAGGGAAGGGATTGGTGTATTGAAGCGAAAATCAAACATTTTCGGATTTTTATGAGAAAACATTTGATTCCCCGCTCAGGAAAACCTAAAAATCGACGATTTTCTCATAGAAATCCGAAAATTTTTGATTTTTGCTTTAATACACCCATCTCATTCCTTGAATCAGGGTCAAGGAAGCGTTTTCATGCTTCGGGAATGCGCAGAATCGATTTCTCGCGTAAAACTACCCCTAGGAATGTATTTTACAAAAATTTTCAAAAAAAGTTATTTCGGAGAACGGGCCCCAATTGCTACTCCCTTTAAGATTTTTTGCCAACATATAGATTTACCTTTGACATGCCATAAACAATATTGACTCTAACCATATATCCAATATTTATAGAGCCACCATATGAACCCATATTAATAATCATAGCTCGTTGTCCCTCTTTATCAGCTTTTTCAATTAAGGGTAGAAATTTCTTTGTGACTATTGCTGGAGCTGTGGCGTTTACATTGAAAACTTTTTGAAACGCGTCACGTTCAGCATTGTCATAGGCTGTTCCTTCCTAAATTTTCTTCATTAATAAATTGTAAAGAGAAAATGGAGGATGGATTCTCCTTTGCATAGTGCAATAATAGAGACCCGAAGTCACAATCATATCAACTGAATAAGGACAAAATTTGGTCTCTTATGGTCCCAACATCGGCCTAGTGAAGTACGTTGGGGGGGGGGGGGTGCTGCCTTCCTAGCGCCAAAAGGCTCACAATCTCCAGGTTTTTTATATATTAAAACATACTCTTCCTCCTATTCCAGCATTATTTATTAACAAATTTAATGGTTCATTGCCTAATAACTTCACAGTTTCATCATAAGCAATATCTATACTTTTATCATTTTCAACGTCCATTTTAATAACGATCACTTTTTGGTGAAAATGCTGAAAAAAATTAAGATAAATACTTCCTCAACGTTAAAGCAGTGCCATAGCCAGGATTTTTCGGAGGAATAATAAAAAAGTATGGGTGTATAAAATATGTGACTATAAAAATCTTTGACCCAATGATTTTTATATAAAGTTATAGATTTTCACTATCACAGATTTTTATCTGACAACGACCCAGAATGTCAAAATGGCATTACATATTTCAATTTCAGGTTTAGTTTTTCCTTAAAGTTTCATGTCACTTCCGATAACCCATTGGCTATGGTTATGCCTGCAAACCTCAGCTTGTTCAGGATCATAACATGCTGCAAAAATATTCTTAACTTCATCACGTTTTGCAAATGCTTGAACTAACCCATGTCCGATCCCTCTATCTGCACCAGTAACTAAGATATTGGCCCCAAATCCTGATGACATTTTCGATTTTAGAAATAAAACAGAAAATTATAATCAAAAGTGGTCGACAAAGAATCAAAAGTTTGATGAAAATTTGGGTAGCTAGCACATTACCTTGATTATTTGTACATTTCTTTGATAAGCTACTATACAATTTGTTGTTTGATAAAAATTCAATAAAGTAGTAAAAATAATTTATGGAATAAAAACGGATGTACGGAATATTGGATCTCGTCAAATATTAGATAGGCGGTATCTCACTTTATCCAATGGACACTTCATCTAATGATGACACTTCGTTCACTGGATAATTCATCCTTCGAAAACACTTCATCCGATCAGGACACTTCATTCAATGAACACTTCGCCCAATGAGACACATTTATACAATGAGGACACGACTCTAGGACGTTTGCCAACGGGACTTTTGCCAACGGACTTTTGCCAACGAATTTTATAATGTATTTTAGCCATTTTTAAGGCTATTTTAATGGGTTAACCACATTTTCTCTACAATTTTGTTGTGTAGATTCCAAAAAACATGTATTTTTACATCATTTGCATTAAAATCAATCGCATTTTCAAAAATTACAAAAAATGTCGAAAGAGGTCACTATTGAGAGGCTTGACTGTATTTCTATTGCGGCATTTTCTCCTCTTATAATTTATATATTGCCATTTTATTATAAACATCAATAATTTGATCGAAAATGGCAAACCATTAGTAAAATAGTGTGAAAATATTGATTTTTTTTAATGTTTTGTCGTTGGCAAAAGTCCGCTAATGCAAGGCCTCATATTGTTGGCAAGAGTCCGTTGGCAAAAGTCCGTTGGCAAACGTCCTAGAGCCGAGGACACTCCATCCAAAAGACAAAGTGTCTAAAGCCTGTTTTTTCGCAAATACCGAGTTGCGGATTTTTTAAAACTCCATTCTGAAGGCGTAGGTTCAAAATTTTTAAACTTCATTCCGAAAGCGTAGGTTCAAATTCATACATATCGTTTTAGCTAATTTTTAGATAAATGTGTAAAAAATTATGCTGAACAAGATGACATCAAAATTTGTTTCAGAAAAATTCATTTAGGGGATCAACAATTTAAATAAAGATTGTGTTTTTTGAAAAACTTTTCAAAAGTTTTGGGCAAAACAATCAGACGAAAGGGAAAATTATTTTCATTTTTCTATTTCAGAGATGATGATTTCATCTTTCTCTGGATACTCTACTGAGAATACATCATGTTTTTAAGCCATAGCTGAATAAAATAACATAATAAATGTTCATAGTTCTATTTACTTGCGAAGTGTTTGTTTTGCTGTTTTGTTGTTTATCTCGTCTGGCTCATATATAAATAGTTGTCTGAGTCGGCCAGCAAAAGCATTTTATTCACTTGGCATTATTTAGTTGACATAGTCTAGAGATTTATTTTGAAATTTTCCCCTTTTTGAAATTTTTATGACTCTTTATTCGTTTTAAAAATTCAAATTTAAAAAAATTTTTATAATTTTATAACCGATTTTTAGAAGTCAAAATTTTCTAAAATGTCCTATCAACAAAGCATCTATCAAGAACGAACGGTCACTAGTGCACCGTTGTCTGGAAATGTTGCAGGTGGCCCACCAGTGGCAGCAACTGGTGAAGTTTGGTCTAATCAGGCAAATGCTGGTGATATCGCCATTGAGCGATGTGATTATTGTCCTCCAGAAAATACCGAAGAAAAGGGGGTGTTGGAAAACATCAAAGAAAAGGCTATTGATATTAAGGACAAGATCACTGGAAATACACCGGAAAAGAAAGCTGAGAAATATGCGAAAAAGTGTGAAAAGTGCTTGAAGGTACGTATGTAAAAAATTTACTTGTACTATTTTAAACTTATGTTTCAACATTTTTCCTTCCGTCTATCTTAGAAACAGTGCCTTAGATAGGGGACACCAAATGGCACGTGCTCCTCCTCCAAAATCCGAAAAATTAAAAAAATTCAAATGATTTTCGCTTATGTTTTTGTGCAAATTTGTTGAAAAAAGTTTTTTCACCAAAATTTCGTATTTTTTCAGTACAAATGTCCATTTTTCGAATTGTACACAAAGGATGCCATTTTTCATCAAAAATCGTCAAATTTTCTCTATTTTTGCTCCAAAATGTGATTTTTGTAAACTTTATTCATGTAGAGTCATGCCCCACCCTTAGCAAAAAAAAGTATTGCCCCTAAACCTAAAAAGAGTCGTGCCCCCTCCAAATCTGAATCCTAGCTACAACCTTACTTCTAAATATCCATTATGAGATAGTAACTTGTACTTAGCGAGGGGGATCAAGGGTTCAATTAACCCATCCCCAAATCCAAAAACTGAACAATTTTTCTAATGGTCCCCTTATGTTTAAAAAAGGTCGCCAAGACAAAAAATTTTGGTCTTGGCCACCCTCTCCCCACCAGAGATTAAATGCTAAAAGCAATAGCCTGGCCAATAATCAAATAAATTTCTCAACAACTCGTTTGTTTTCGTAAACAACCACAATTTTAGAAAGAACAAAAACACGAGAAGGAAGCAGAGAAGTACGCCGAGAAGGCAGCAGAAAAATCGCAAAAATACGCAGGCAAGGCAGCAAAAGAGTTGGACAAGAAAACGGAGCTGGAAGAGAAAGCAGCTTGTTATCATGCTAAAGCAGTAGAGAATGCTGAGAGAGCTCGAGAATGTCGGGACTCGAAAATTGACGCACAAGGTGATTTAAAATTCAAAATGATACGCGGTGGGGCTAGTATACACTCGATCAAAATTTTGAGCAAATAAGGTCTTATAAACAATTTTCGAAATCACAAATGTTTATAGTCAAATGGTTAGTGTAGTCTTTCAATCGAGCAGCTCAGGTTCGAATCCCAACTGTCGGCAGTTTGTCACAATGGAGTGGGTTCAACTCCCAGTTCTGGCAAAAAGTTTTTGCAGAAGATTTTAAGCCAAAATTTCTTTTTTGGTTCAGATCCGAAACATAAGCCATAATTGTTTTCAGGCCGAATACTTTCAAACCCACTAGACCTCTTGTCAAGTTCCGCGCTTCCTATGTTGAGCACTCCTTGTCGTCCATTTCATTTTTTAAATCTAATTTTCTGCAAATTTTTAGCTGATAAGATGCACATTGCTGCATGCCAGCTTCAAAACGCCCATTAATTTATACATCTAATAAAAAATATTTAAAATCTCTCTTCATGGAGCTTATATTGTTTATAATATGTACATCTAAGAGTTGTTATAAATTTTGATGAAAAAATACATTTTCGAAATTTTTCGAAATATTTTATAACAATTCATCCAAATAATGTATAAAATTTTTTTGCTTATATAAATTGTTCAATAAAATTTAACGCTTCAATCAAAATTAAAGTTTATCAACATGAATTCTGACAGTGTTGTCATCTTTTTGAGAAATTTGGGAATTGTGTGTCCCATTTTCGGATTTGTAGTCATAGCTCTAGAAATTAGAAGGTGTAAAAAATTACAAGATTTGTTTACATTTGCCAATAAAGTGCCAAGAGGTAATTCCTTTGGTTTTATTCGATAAGAAAAGTTAGATCCTTCGCAGAGGTGCTGGACAAAACCGCAACCAAAAGCATCACCACAAACATTTACAGCTGTTCGGAAACGATCTCTAAAATTATATTTTATAACAATTGAAGATAATGCCAGCCTTTCCCTTCCTACCATGCCCCCTCCCTCCACCAAATTCTAAACTAGCCTAGCAAGTAGCGAAAAGAAGGGAGAAGCTCCCCCCCCCCCAAATCTGAAAAAATGAAAATTTGTTCCTAATGGCCCCCCTTATGTTTTTGCTCAAAATTTTAGAAATTTTTAGAAAAAAATCCAAATGGTCTCGCCATTTGGATTTTGAGCACCATTTGCATTACCCCTTTTCGCGCTTATTGGCGCGAAAAACCTTAAAGGGAAAGGGACCAAGGAGATTTTATAAATTTTTTGAAAAAATCGAAAAAATTATAAAAAATCATAAAATCAAAAAAACTATAAATTTTTGATAGGATTAGGCTAGGCTAACAGTAAACATTTCGAACTTGATTTTTTCTTTTTTGACGAATGATACCTCAAAATGTTCGTTATGATGCATAGATCAACGTACGATAAATATTTTTTCCTACTGAAATGTCTGTATTGCTAAAAACGGGTTTAAAGTTCAATTTTTTTATTGACTTTCTACTTAGGTGAAGTTATATGCTTATATATCATATGTACCGAATAGCTTAGTGGATAGTGCTCTGTACATACACTTTTTATGTCACAGGTTCGATCCCGCTCGGAGCAATTTCTTTTTGTAAATGGAAAAATAAGTCCGGAAGGGATTGTCAAGTGGTAAAGCTCTCGCTTTGCACTCCGAAGGGCGAGGGTTCGATCCCGGAGGTCTAAATCAGAAATATCATAATTTAAGATTTCATCATACAAACTACAAAAAATCTAGAATTTCTGATTTCGACCTCCGGGATCGAACCCTCACCATAGTAGTGCAAAGCAAGAGCTTTACCACTTGACAATCCCTTCCGAACTTATTTTTCCATTTACAGCGGATATGAATTATAGTTTTAAACACAAGTTCACATCAGGAAAATTTTTTTATGCCTCGAAAATGCGCGCACTCGATTCTTTGCATAAAATTATCCCTAATCCGTTTTTGGACAAAGCATACAGAATTGGCTCCTAGTGGGATCGAACCCGTGGGTCCAACGTTGCCAGAAATCGCGTTCTACTGGGGTAGTGATACTTTTTTGATATTGTGGTTGGTGATGGTCTTTACCCCTCGGTAAGGCGCTAGGATATTTTATCGCAGCATCGAAAAGTGACCATTTGTCAGGAATAAATAACTCAACAACCTGGGCACAAAACACCAAACCCAATATACCACAATTTTCCTCGGAACCTGGGCTCTATTTTTTGGGAAGATCACTTTGGCTGAAAACCCACGGAATCAAGTCAAAATTTTTGCATATCCACATTTTTATGCGAGGAACACGATGGTGTTATTATTTTTACATTAAAACTTTTGGAAAAATTGGACAATCGAAAAATTCGGTTTTCCCAATTTTTCTGAAATTTTCATGTAAAAATAAATAGCGCCACCGTGTTCCTCACATACAAATGTGTATATGCAAAAATTTTCATGAGTTTTGACAAAAAAATTCAATTTTTTAATATTTTCATCAAAATAACACTAATCAAATCCCCGGAATGGACCTCTTTGCCAGTAGGAGTCAAACTCGAGATCTTTTGGGTCAACAACTAGATCATATCCACTGCACCATCGATGTGTGTCTTTAAAATAAACTATATGCGGTTTTGTTTTAAATTGTAGGGGGCAAAGATCTTTCAAATGCTATATAAATCATAAAAAAATTCGATGTCTAGTATGGCCATTTTTCAAAAACAAATTTTCAAATAAAAAATAGAAATGGTAGAAAGTTGCAAATTTTTATAAAAACTAGTGTTGTTTATTCAAGATTTGCTCAGCTTTCATTTAAAAAAACCGCGTCAAAAAATCTTTTAAATTAGCTGAGATATTACCAAAAATGTGGTGTGAAGTACCTGCTGGTACGCACTGTAGATACTGGGCCAATTTCCGAGTTAAACAGCGCTGTTTAACTCGGAAATTGGCCCACTGTATTATATGATTTAAAAAATAGGTATCCTCTAAAATGATAAACAGATATGTCTCCTCGAAAGAGCTAGGTTTCTTCTTTGTTCCCCGATAGCTGCTAGGTATTCCCCTATAAGCGCTTGCGTGTAGCAGGTACCCCCTCCCAATAGAGAGGGGGAAGGTCTTACAACACTGTTCCCTCCCCCATCCAGCGGCTGAAATTACGCCACTGTGGTACAATGATATTCAACTTAAAATTTTCATACAAAATTTCATAATTATTGAGTTTGAGTTTTACAATATACTGGGTGCGGCTAAATAACACACACTCCCATATATCGAAAATATTTCCAATGAACTTTGATCATTGGATACAAAGTTTTCGGGGTAATTTAATGTGTGGAATCGATTGCGCGCATTGCCGAGCCTCGAAAATGCTTCCCTGTCCTTAATCAGGGAGGGGTGGGTATTGAAATGAAAATCGTAATAATCAGAGTCAGGTAGATTTTTTCATGCTTCGAAAATACTGCCAGTCAATTCCTCGCATAAAATTATCTCAAAAACTTTATAGCAAATGATAAGAGCTCATGGGAAACATGTTAGATATTTTGCCACACGTCTACTAACATAATTGCTAATCACCTTATCATTGAAAGCAATAATTTTATTAGATAAAGCTACCATTAACATTTCTCTTTTATTCTTTCAACAAAATGAGTCGTCTTAATATTTCATTATTTAGTTTTTTGTTATTTTTCTATTTTGTTAAAACAACTATAAGTTCATGTCCAGCCGAAACAATAACAGGATATGATTCGAATACTTGCTATAAACTTTCTACAACTCCAAAGAATTTTTTCGATGCTGAAACCGATTGTAAGTCATTGAATGGACATTTGACTTCTATCTTAAATGGATTTGAAAATTCTTTTGTATCAAGTAAGTGTAGATAGAACCCTCCATAAGTTGGCCTTTGCATCGCTTTACCGACTGCGTTTTGCGGTCGGCATCCCTCCTTCCCCCGATTTAAAAAATTTTTAACCTCTTAATGCATGGAAAAAGGAATATTACAGAGATTGCAAGAGATTATTTGTCAACTCAAAAACAATTTTGGATAGATGGTGACAAAATTAGCTCAGCATGGGCATGGACTGATGGTTCTCCTTTTACTTATACAAATTGGGCATCTGGTAAGGCTAATTTATATATGTTTTAACTAATTTTACAGATCAACCGAACTCTTCTGGCCAATGTATATCTGTTACTTCGTCCAATAGCCAATGGTCTAGTATCGATTGTAATACTGCACAATATTATGTTTGCAAGATACAGGCCACCGTTGATAGTTGCACAATTACAACTTGTCCAACTAATAAGCCTGTGATTCCAGATACTACAATTAGATCAATTACCATAAATGATTGTGAATTTGGTTGGACTTATTACAATATTACCAATTTATGTTATAAAGTATTAGTAGAAATACACCATTATATAATTTAGTTTGTTTAGGTTTTCCATGGATTTAATTGCACAGCATCTGAAGCAATATGCGTACAAAATGGTGGACATTTAGCATCGATACATAGCTTGGAGGAAAATGTTTTCATTTCAGGTATGGGTAGATAAAAATTTTAAAAATAAAAAAGTTGTAAATCACTCATAATGTCCATTTTCAACAAAACTTTATATTTTCTGAGCATTTTCAGCCTAAAAATGGTATTTAAAATAATTTGCGTCTGCGGAGCAATTTTTTGCTTTAAAATAAAGATGTCAAAAAATTTTTCACAGAGCTCTGTGAGACGACCAAAAAAAGGTCGCCAACTTAAGGGTAGGTTACCTTGTTTCTTTTTAAAGCTCACGTTCGTAGCTTTAAAATGACACCAAGATCTTGGTATATGGTTGTTCCTATCAAAAGTTATGGCAAAAAAAGTATCTAGATATATCTTACTATTGGGGGTCGGATAATTTCCGCACAATCTGTATTAGCACTAACCCCTGGTAGGGAGTCAGGGAAATTTTTCATCGCTCAATTCCGACTCGGAATCGATTCCCCTTGCTGTAAAAACCTTAGATATAAGGAATCAAGACGTTTGGCTTTAATTTGGCCGAATTAAGGTTATTTTTTTCAAGGGCACAATTTCTAGCCTAACACCCATACAACACTGCTAGGTTAGGGCTAATATATGATAATATAAAAGAAGCTGTGAACAGGGCATAATATTGAGTTTCAGGACCTATGGGGATAATTTCGGGTAATCACGGGCATGGACTAAAATTTTGCGATAGGTAACTTTTTCCCACGAATCAATCCTTTTGTAACACATCTGGAGGTTCCCTTGTGAGTGGGTAGTAGGATTTTGACTACTTTTGAGTTGGGTGGGGTAAAGCTCACTCAAACCGGCCGCTTCGCACCCGTTTGGGGGGGGGGAGGGTGTACCCAAGTTTTGGCCTCTCATGAGTGGGATGAGGTCCAGATCTGGATCCCCTTTTCGCCTAAGCAACATAGCACTTTCTCATTATTTAATGTTTTATAGAACTTGCTCAAGCAGGCTATACGTTTGGCAAAGATGGCGACTGGGGTTGATATCATGTTCTCATAGGTCTAATGGATCCAACTCTTAATGGAAATTTTTATTGGACCGATGGAAGTCCTTATGATTACCAACGTTGGTGTAGCACGAATCCTTCCCCTGATTGGTGTACTACACTAGTTGCTGATCAAGATACAGCAGGATGTTTTCAAACATGGGCAACGAGTGATGAAGAAGCCATACATAGAGCTTTTGTATGCCAGAAATCATCAATTGCTCATATATGTCAAAATTAATAATCATTTTTAAAAATTTAACCTATACTACTTTATAAATAAAAAGTACAAAATAAACAAGAATCTAAATTTATTATTCGAAAATCTCCACCAGAACGCTTCCATTTTTTTAGAAAATCGAATTTTTGCACATTAGATTTTTCGAAATATGTACTTTCTTTGTCTTCAATTCAATTTTCTAAAAAATGGAAGCTTTTTTTCGCAAAAATAACATCGCCAACATGTTTCTCGCATAAAATTACCCCTAATAGGGTCATTTTTAAGAAAATTTCGAAAAATAAAATTTTCGATTTTAGACCACCTTTAATGGGATATAAGAGCCGAAGTAGCCCCGAATAACCATAAATACAGTCAACTCTCCATATAGTGACATCTCGATTTAACGACCCCCCCCCCCCCAGGGTCTACACTCACAAAATCTGTCTAAGCTAACCTCTGTATTTTCAGGGGTTAGCCCCCGAAAAAAATTTTGGAGTTAACCCCGAAAAACAGGAATATTTAGTTCTTTAAAAAACTCGATTTAACGACACCCCCTTCAATTCGATTTAACGACCCCCTCTGGAGGTGTCACTATATGGAGAGTTGACTGTATTATTGAAATTTTCTCTAATAAAAGTTCTGTAGCTAAAATGGTTTGCTTGTTTGATGTAATCGAAACGATCTTGAAAATCAGGCACAAAAATTTATTTAAAATAAGATATTTACAAAATACTGGGTTTTTAGAATCATTTAAAATGATACAGCTCGACGAAGTTCTTTTATAGAAAATTCTGCATCCCAAATTTTTGTTGTCCCTGTCCAATGGTTTACCGTTTTAACTAAAAAAATTTAGTTATAGCTTTTGTAACCCATAAAACAAAAAAGCCGGGACTGCATGGCGCAATGGGTTTTAACAGTCATGATCTAAAAGGCGCAGGTTCGATCCCCTGCTGGAGACGCTATTTTTGCATTTTTTTCAAAATTGTTTCATTTTTGGTAAAAATGGTCATTTTTAAGAGAATAACACGAATTTGACGCACCTAAAAATTACATTAAATACCAAAAATTAGATAATTTTGAAAAAGTACAAAAAAATATCTTCTCTAGTGGGAATCGAACCTACGTCTTCTGGATCATGGCCGTTAAAACCCACTGCGCCATGCAGTCCCGACTTTTTTGTTTTATGAGTTGATACAAACTATAACATCAAAATTTAAAAACTTACATAATTGACAGTTTACATGAACATTTTCCACTTCATTTTTAGGGCTTTCTTTGGGTTGTTCTTGTTTTTCTTCAGACTCTTCTTTTATAACCTTGAGAAATCGTCCCTTTTTACTACTTCTTTTTAAATTCGATCGCCTGGTGGATCTATTGGGGCTATTGGAGCCAACCAATGCGGATAATTGTTCACGTATAGCTTTTTGTTGATTTCGTGGCATACTAAAAAAAGTTAATAAGACTGAAAATAAAAAATCTAAAATTTTATAGAAAAGATTATTGAAAGTACTAGAAAAATTATTTGTCGACTGATTAAAAAAATTTCACAACTTAAGAGTAAACAACAAAACCAAGCTTAACAATAACAACATAAAAACAGTTGTTATGAGAGTGCTTTGCTTCCTCAAGAGTAATTCAATTATTGCCTTGTTGACGCCATAGGTCTTAGCTTTCAATTTCGCACAGAGTCGGGCTGCGCACCTTTGTGTTTGTTTCATATGCTAGGATAACATAAAAAACATTTTTTCGATTAAACTTTTGCAAAAAGCATGTAAATGCTCTCTTACACCATTGAATTTGTCATAAAAATGGCGTGAAACTATATAACACTATGGATAACGTACCGAGCTGCTGCTTAGCCTGAATAAAAATGCAACCCTACTTTTGATTTCGATTGTGGTCAATATCTACTCTTGGACTAGGCTATGGAGATGTACCTCCTATCCGATCGTTCGGCATTTTTCAGGCTCATGAGAACATTGATTTTTATAGTCTCTGGCAGGCATGTAGACAGAATCTCGAGATGGGGGGGGGGGCATTGAGTCAAAAATTTTTTTACTGACTCGATCGATCAGCGATTGCATAATTATAGGATGAATTGTAGTCGAATGTGAATAAAGTAGGTCTCCTAGCATTCTATTAATACTTATTGAGTAAATTGTGAACTTTGTCGATTATTCACTGTTGCCATGCGAAACGAAAAAAAATCATGACAATCGTTATATGAAGGTTAACATAGTAAGCGTGTAAATGCTCTCTCCCTCGACTCCCCATTTTTTCATTTAATGAGCCGATGTACTTTGCAATCTTTAATTTATTGGGTTGTTTCATAAGTTGTTGTCGCTCAAAAAATACATCTAAAATCGGCATTTTTTGTTCATTTTCGATGAAATTTTTTTCAGTAGTAAGCAAGAATGTATGACAAATACGATCCAATCAGTCTTTTTGAGCGTAACTCATGTTTTCGTGTCAATACTCAAACCTTTTTTAAATTTGGCTCTTAAAGATGTATCCTTATTTTAAACTATTGATATTTGGCTATATATGTCGATTTTTGACGAAATTTTCGACCCTCCTAGGGTTTTTATATGCGCTGAACACGAATCCGCCGTTATTTTGTGTCCTAGACCTCGAGAATATGGTCAAAAAATGGCTTATAAAGAGGTACCCCATACGAGGTAAAAATCCCTTTTTGGAGTTTTAACCTCGTATGGGGTATCTTCCCGTGGTCAAAATCAAAAAATTTCTTCGGATTCGAATTTCCCATGCCAATCCTCCCCAGAACAAAAAATCAACCAAATTGGAAAACCTTTTGAAAATTTGATTTTTTTACCCCAAGGGGAGCAAAGACCTTTCACGCCAACCATATCTTGGATAAGGGACTTTGTGTTCGTGCTTGATCAGCGAACACTTACAATATCGAAATTGAGCTTTTCTCTAAAATTGAAGCTTTACTTTAAAACGACGGAAATCTCGTTTAATTTTTGAATGCCCAACACTCTAAAATAGGAAATTTAATCATCCAAAAAATAAACAGGATAGAATCCACCATAAAAAAGTTGTGTCATACCGTTTTCTACTTAGCCTTTTAGAAAAACATGGAGGACGTTGATTATTTGAAAAACTCTACCACCGTAAATATTACAATCGAAGAAATAGCTCAGCTTGTAAACATTCCGATAGAATATGCCAATCATGTAAATTATT
>JAQGBS010001126.1:0-17057 GCA_034698545.1 Acrobeloides obliquus | reverse complement strand
GGAAAATCTTGAGGCTAATAGGGTAGCCACATGCATGGAAGCAACTCCAGAACCAAGAACAGGTTTTTCGGTGATCGCGCGGAAGGCATCAAGCCCCATGTCGTTATAGCCGGCTATGACGAAAGCGTCGGCTTCGGGGTGTTCGATTATGCGTTTCATTATACCTAAATAGATTTTTATAAAAATCCAATTTTTCTTCCAAAATTGGAAAAAACGGATTTTTCAGATTTAATGGCAAAAATTGTATTAAAAAAATCTAAAAAATGGGATTTATCGGAGTAACCCCAGATTTAAGATGCGTTTACATCACATGAAAAAGTGAGGAAGTGATGCAATGATTTAAGGATTTCTCCGGCAATACACAACCAATTCTGATAGTTTTAGTGTCGTTAGAAAGCTGGATATCGTAGCAATCGAATGACACCAAAATCTTTCTGGTTGCGGAGATATTGCATAATTAGCCCAAAATGTCAATTTTTCGACATTTTGGACTAATTATGCAATACCTCCGCAACCAGAAAGAGTTATGTCATGATTTTAGTGTCATTCGATTGCTACGATGCCCAGCTTTCTAGCGTCACAAAAACTATCAGAATTGGTTTTGTATTGCCGGATTAATCCTTAAATCATTGCATCACTTCCTCACTTTTTTCAGCACTTCACTTTTTTCATGTGATGTAAACGCGCCTTTACTTTTCTGGCCCTTCAGAAGGCCTTGTTAGTGATAAACTAAAATTTTCACCTGTCGCAGCAGCTCCTTCATCTATAAAACATTCAATGCACGGAGCACCATGTTCATTCGTTACAGTTTTAACATTTGTGGTAGGAGATGCAAAACTGTTGGCATTATTTTCGATTTTCTTAGTCATTTTTTCGCAAATATTCGCATTAATCACAACAATGGTTTTGTTTGGCTAAAAATTTGCAATTTTAACGACAGTACATGCCAGGATTTTATTTATTTGGTGGTGGGAGAGGTAAGCAAAAAAAATTCAAGTGGAATTTGTGAATTTTCTGAAATTTTTGTTGGTAAAAGTAAAAATTCAACCACCGAGAATCGAACCCTCTCCTTCAAATTCAATTTTGCTCATCTTGCTGCTACACCATGAGTAATGAATTTTTATCTTGTCTGGAAATGTTCTAACCTCATTTTTCTTATTTCCATCAGCAGTCTTCTTAACATAAGTAACATGAAGTGGCGTAACAGCTTCAGCAAACTTTATAGCACAAGGCAATCCATACAACACGGGAATTTGAAACTCTTTTGACAACAACGGTGCCCATTCTTCAGCGTCTTTTACACCCAATGCAATCGCTTCAGCATAATCTTCTTCAATTGCTTGTTTGATCTCTCTCCTCACTAGATCCAATGTAGATTCCTCGTTGTTTTTTTCAATCTCTTCCAAAGCATGGACCCGGCCAAATTTATTACCAAATCCATATTTTTTTATATTTCTCGAAACAGGAGCAACAGAGTGTTTCATGTTGACAATGACAGAAAACTTTAAAGAAGTAATTTCGGCGACATGAAAAGCGGCTTGTCCAATACCAATGACGGGTTTGTGAGTGACTTCTTTAGCAGCTTCAAGACCGATGTCTTCAAATGAATTGATGATATAGGCATCGAAATTTGAACTGCTTTTGATTTCTTCGACGACGGCTAAAAATTTTTATTTGTTTTTAAGTTTTAAAATTTACCGGAAGAAGCTTGTACTGGGTTAAATTCATCACTTGATATTATAGCTTGTGGTGTCTTAATGACAAGTTCCGTATCAGGTTCGGCTAAGCTCTTCAGTTGTCGCTCGGAAATATTAGAATCATCACCAACGTTTATAATTAAAATTCGCATATTAATATTAGAATATGCTATAAACCTAAATTTTTTTGTCTAGAAATAGTAAAATTTAATGTACAAGAATTATTAAATGCATATTTTGGATCATGGCGAAATGTCCCCGGGTAAATTTTATGCAATTTTGTGAAGCTGTGTGAAATTTCCGAAGGCCGAGAAAATTTTTGAGGAGATGAGATAACTTTAAATTAATATAAGAGAAAGTTTTGTATAATTCTTTACATAAGTAAGGAAAACTTAGGTTCCTAGAGTCTAAAACTTGAAATAAAAAATTAAAATAAATCACGCATCAAAAACAGCATTGTTCGAAAGTTTTTTAATGAGTTTCTATGCGAAAACACACTCCAAATATTGCCTTTCTTATTACAACAAAAAATTATGTCCAAGAATAATGTCTGGCAAACTCAAATCATGTGCGATCTTTATCAGGGCAATTTATTACGTTCTACTAGTCAGGAATAAACGTCCCACGACCTTTTGTACACATTGAAGTTTGGCCTTATTCGTTTAATCTCACGATTGTTTTTACTTTGCGTTCTGAAAATGTAATTATTCATCAGAAAGTCAGTGAAAGTTTTTCTTAAATTTTCTTTAACGTGGTTTTTTTAGACGTACAAATTTAAAATTTTACTGAGTGATTAAAAAACCGAAATTGTGCGATTTTTGAGCGATTTTTCAAAAAATTTTTAATTTTTCACTAAAATAACCTTATATGGGGTTTTTAGGCGAGAAATTGATTGCGCGCATTGTCGAACCTTGAAAACGCTTCCCTGATCCTGATTCAGTGAATAGATGTGTATATTGAAGCGAAAAATAGGGTCAAAGAAGTATTTTCAAGGATCGGTAATGCGTGCAATCGATTGCTTACCTTAAAAAACCCATATAGGGTTATTTTATGAAAATTGAAAAGTTGAAAATTTTAGAAAAAATTGCTAAAAAATCGCAAAATTCCGGTTTTTTTACTCATCCTGTAAATTTTTCATAATTTTATTTCATTTTTCCATTAGATTGTTTTATACAGGGTTCGATAAAAGTTGCAGCCAAAAATACTTTGAGAATCGAATTTTTATATTTTTTCCTTAATTTTGAGATACTTTTAGACATTATTTTTCTAAGCAATTTATTACAGTTTGTTCTTAAAAATGAAATTCTTACTAATAAATTCTTCAACTGATCAAGAAACAACAAAACGTCTAGAACAAAGAGCCAAAAATTTGGCGTCACCAGGAACCGAAATTACAACAATAACCCCAAAACATGGTACGCCAAGCAATGAAGCGTTTGCTGACGTTTTCATAGCACTGCCGGGTAAATTAAACATAGAAAATTATTCATTTTAGAGTTTTTTCAGAAATAAAGACAAAGTTAGACTCCCCACCCGCGAAAAAATTACACAGCGCTTTTTAAAAAGTTTTTAGAAGTTTAGGAATATTGCACTTTCCATTCGAGCGCAAACTTTTTCCTTTTTATCACTGAAACAAATTTTTAGGCATTGTTGAAATCATTAAAGAAAACCCTGATTTTGATGCGTATATCATTAGTGGGTTTGAAGACTCCGGCATTGAGCATGCTAGGTCTACCACCACAAAACCAGTGATTGCTGCCGGAGAAGCTGCGTTTCACATAGCCTCTTTAGTGGCCGTCAAATTTGGTGTGATTACAACATTGCGAAGAACTGTTCCTCTGCTCCAACAGAATCTTGCGCATTATGGATTGATAACAAGAGTTTCAAAAATTCGAGCATTGGAAGAGGTTGAAGCTGGAAAAGTGCTAGGTAATTAGTTTATATTAAATCTTATGAAAAAAATGAAAAGTAGTGGAAAACATGTATCCCCTTACGCAGACGTCCGAACCACAAATGGCCAAAAGGGGGGGGGGGTGATCTCTCCCTAAACAATCCGGCAAAAGTCCAAAAATAGGACCAACTCGGCATTGGAGCGGCCGGGTTGGTTTTTTTGATCCCCTTATATTTTTGATCAAAATTTTGGAAAATATATAAGGGGAGACGACTCTAGAAACTTCCACAACGTTTCAAAACAAAATGCGGAACTTCTACAACGTTGTTCGGCATTTCGCCAGACCCCCCCCCTTCTCCCCCTGTTTGTCCACCTATCGTCCGAAAATGAAGACCCGCCCCAAGCAAGACCTCATCTTTTGAAAATATCATAACTCTAGGGCCGTCGGGGTTTCCGTTCGTGCTATTAATATCTCATAATTTAGACACAAAAACCCCAAACATTGCTCAACTTGAAACGAAAGAAAAAATCAAGCAGCAAATCCAAAAAGCTATTGATGATGACATGGCTGATGCCATCACTTTATGCACTTCAAATGCTACATATTTATGTGAGGAGCTCTCTGAAACCTTTGGCATTCCTGTTGTTGATGGTCTCTCAAGTGCTGTGAAACTTGCCGAAGCAGTAGCTGGGCTAAAACTAAAAACTTCAAAAGCTGGTGGCTATGCCGAACCGTTTGCCAAACATTTTTTGGGCATGACACAAATAATGTCCCCAACTCCAGATGAAAATAATCAATAGTTTTTAACGATTTTATTATTTTGAATGCCATTGTTTTAAAATAGCATAAAATATTAAAAATTAGTAAAATGATTATGCTCGAGTGACTTTTTCACTACTTTAGATAAGATTTCCATAAATGATCGTTTTTGGTTTTCTTCTAAAATATTTTTGCCATTTAACCCGGGACTGCGCACACTATATTCCCGCCGGAGAAACTTTACAAAGTTGTTATTTTCTGTATAAGTAAGCTTTCCTGATTCCAAATATATAATCTTTTTCAAAATTGGAGCAAAAAAATTTTCTACGCATAACTTTGAGGGTTCGATCCCCGCGCAAATCGAAATTTTTATTTTCTCATCCAAATTGGATGAAAATTTTTGCGTATCTGTATTTTGATGCACTGAGCAAGATTCGAAGCAAATAAAAATGTGGAAACATTCTCGACGAGATCTGGAAAGGAAAATGAATTTTTCCAAAAAGTGTTATTTTTCAATGTGCTCTAGGTCCCGTAGGAATGCATTATGGAATGAAAAAAACGCTACCATCGTGTTCAGCGTACCTGAAAACGGTAGAATCATGTCATTTTTATATTCAGTCATTTTAAAAAATGCGCGTTCTCGACCATTGAAAATTTGTATCATATATGATACGCTGCGCAAATATAATAAGATTCTTTCTCTCTTTATTCTTGATTTAAATCTATTTTAAGCATTATTTTCATCTGACATTGTAAATAGTGAAAACATTGTTATATTTTATTGAAACGGTCAAAAAATTTCAATTGAATTAATTTAATCGCTTCAATAAAATGAAAATTCAGGGTCGCGCTAATTGGTTTTTTCTACAAAAACATCATCGCGACGAAAACTTTAAAGGGGGGGGGAGAAAGCCATTGCGGGTTATCGACAAAAAATTTTTCGGCGAAAAATGATCGAGGAACGTAAAATAAGCCTAATATTCGATGAAAACTAGTAATATTAACCCGAAAAAATTTTTTTATTGAGAAAAAAATTTTTTTGGCTCCCTATAGGGGGTACCCCATGTTAAAAAATCAATTTTTTCAACTTTTTTATTTTAGCTCCAAATTGGCTGATTTTTGGTACTCGGGGGTTTTCGGGCATGAGAAATCGATTGGCGCAACTCCCGAGTTCCAAAAAAATTTTTTAGACCCCATATTGGGGTACCCCATGTTGAAAAAATTGATTTTTTAATTTTTTGGTTCGAAATGGAAAAGTTTTTTAATCGCATTTTGAGTCAATCCGCGGTCGACCAAAATTATAAAACTTTGTCTGAAGCTCAAAAACCCGATTTTACGTTGATTTTTTAAATTTTCTAACCCGCCTAAAACACCGTAGATTATTTTTTCCGTCCAAAATTTGTCGCTAGTTGATGTATTCCAACATAGCGAACATTTTAGCATGTTTTTAAAAAAATCTGACGAAAACATTTTTCGACCCCGCCAGCTACTCCACGTGTAAAAACGGCTCAAAAATTGAAGCATAGGTCACCAGTAGGGAGTATACCGGTTCCTCAAGATGGATGAATGAATGGCCTTTTAGGGGGTACATGCATACATGAACAAGGAGGGGGGACAAGCTACCTCGGGGCTATATGTTGTCGACCAAAAAAAAGGTCGATTTTTTCAAAAATTTATATGATGAATGAATTGGGGGGAGGGGTACATGAACCCCATGATGGATGGATGAATGACTATAAAGGCGGAAGGTCCGAGGATGAGTAGTGAGGGGGGTACTATACCCCCCCCCTTGGTAACCTATGAATTCTCGGATTTTTTCAAAAAATGCTAGAAATGTTCCTTTAATCCTGTTTAAAAATTTGTCTTATTTCTAATCATTTTTAACAATGTAAGAATGTATTTTTTGTTAGTCTAGAGTTAATTATTATTGTGTTACCATAGAGTTAATTATTTTTTTATAAGTAAGCTCTTTCTCCCACTTACTTTTCACTTTAACTTTTGTACCCTTTCAAAATGGACTTTTATTTTTCTTAAGAAATTAAAAATCTCGTCAAGAAAAATTTTATGCTTCAATAAAAAGTTTTTAATATCACACATGCACAAGAGTACGTTTACGTAAGACATGTAGTAAAAAAATTGAAAAATATGTAGTATTGGGCAAAAATTTAAAAGTATGTAATATTGAAAATTTTAACGTAAGACCTTGTGTATGCGTGTTTAATATTCTTTAACATACAGAGTGGACCAAATTTTGTTACGCTAAAAAATGATTATAACTGTTTGATTCTCTTCTGAAGCAATTTGTTTTATCGCGATTATTTTTTGATAAAAATTGAGGACCAAGCAAATTTTTTTACATGAATTGCTTTCCTATTGTCTCTGGATGAAAATAAAAAAGAATTATCGAAAACGGATTTATTTGAAAAAAGTTATAATCATTTTTTAACATAAACAAATTTGGTCCACCCTGTATATTTTTCTCAATTTCCGGGTTCTAAGAATTATTCTTGCTTTTGTATTAATTCAATCTACCCACGATTGATACAAATCTAGAAAATAATCAAAACATTAATATTTAGGCCTAATGGATGGTGACATGAGTCTATATTACTATTTGGGTATCAATATTTTTATACTGATTTTGCAAATTTTTTCAATTTTTGGAAATGGCTTTATTATAGTGCTCTTTTTAAAGTATGTTACATAAATAGCGTCTTGGGGGTGAAGCAGTAGGGGAAGGGGGGGGGTATTTTCCTCCTTAAAAATTAACGAATTGAAAAAATGATGATTTTGATATAAAAAATCCAAATTTTTAGGGAAAATCAGTAAATTACCCCCCCCCCTCAATCCCCGGCAGAGTCGAATTATTTCTGCATAATAAGTGGTATTTTTGATGATTTTTGATACTGGTGGTTTTTCTATGTGGGGAACAAAAATTTGTCGTTATTAAAAAAAGTCAAAAAATAGTGTGGATTCTGAAAATGGAGCTGAAAAAATGGGGTTAGGAATTTTTCCATGGATGGTCGGGGGGGGGGATAGCGCCCAGCTTTTCGGAACCTCACTATGAAATAGAGTTTATCTAGGTTTGGATATTTTGGGTTGGGGGAGAGGAGGAGTCCTAAGGTTTAAGGGGGTCCATTTTTGAAAAACGATCAATCCTCTTTATTACCTACCCTCACTCTACCAAGCAACCTCAAAATTTGCATCAATTTAGATCTAAGCGGCTAAGAAAAAATTCTGCTTTAAGATTAATTTTTTTACTCTCTGTCACTGATTGGTTATTTGCATTTTTATGTAAGCTTAATTTTAAACAACTATGTTTTAAAACGAAAAATTTTTAGCATTGCCTTATATAATTTACTACATAGCTCTGTGGAACCCTATAGAGTTTGATTATGATGCAATGTATATAATTACTTCAAGTTTGCCATTAACTATACAGTTTAAAATCAATTTAATTATAACGTTGTCGATAGCGTTGGATCGGTTTCAAGTAGGATAAAAATATGGCTTGAAGGGTCCGTATACCCCCAAGACCCCCTCCAAATCCAAACTTAGCTACATCCTTTAAGGGGGTGTCTGTTTCTCCCCCTTTGTAGGGTGGGGATCAGAGGGGTCCACTTATTCAACTGACCTCCCATAATCAATTGGGGGTGGGGGTGAAAATTTTTTGTCTTTTTCGGGAAAATTTTTCTATCTTGTAAAATTCAATGCTTCCTGGCCCATTTAACGACATCATTGATTATCCTCAAAATCAAATTTCTCAACAAAAAAGTTTAGGCCATGCGCTTCCCACTATTTTATCGTGCCAAGAACCAAATTCTGAACACTATTTTAACCTTATTTATTGGAATAATTTTCGCGTCCGTGGACGTAGCTCTAGAATATGCGTTAACAGATATTAAACCAATTCCTGGGTGTGCAGCAGTTGGATGTTTTGTTAGCCCGATTTTTAAAACTTATTGGGGTGCTAGTAACATGGTATGATTTTTAGGGAAAAACTTTGAAAAAAATATATGGGTGGACTAAAAAATGCACTTTTGTGATTTTTCGGGGATCTGGATTTTTTCCTAAAAAGACCCCAATGAGATGAGGGGGTGTTACCTCCTAAATTACCTTCTCCAGGAGAGGGTATAAATGACTTCTCTAGGAGTAATTTTATTAGAGAAATCAATTGCGCAAATTCCCGAGCTCTAAAATGCGACAAATGACCATTTTCGCTTCAAAACTCCAATTTTTTCTTGAATCATGCTCAGGGGGATTTTTAGGGTTCGGTAATGTACGCAATTGATTTCTCGTATAAAGAAACCCCTATAGAGACCATTTTTAGAAACAAATACAGGTCCCAAAAAATAAAAAAATGCATTTTTCGGCCTCCTTTTACAACATAAAAATAAGTATATAAAAAATATGGCCTTGTGGTGTAGTGGTTATCACGTCTGCTTTACACGCAGAAGGTCGCTTGTTCGATCCCAGTCTAGGTCATTTATTTTTGTTTTGCAAAAAAAATTGAACAAATCTCCTTTTTCAAACTTTAAACAAATTTGCCAATTCTTTAAATTTTAGATTATTGGTGCAATAGGAATTTTATTCACTTGTTTTGTTTATTATGATCTAAAAAAATTCCAACAGAAAAATACAAAAGTTCAAATCCAACAAGGGACCAAAGCAGACCGACAAGTAAAAATTATCTACATACACCGCCCTCCCTCCCCCAATCCAGACAATAAAAAAAAGTAACTGAAAGGGAATTTTGAAAACCCTGACCATTTCATTCTGACTCAGCTCAATGAAACGAGTAAAAAGAAGTACATTCAGGTAGGCTTCCGACTAGGCCTGTGTGGCCAAATGGCTAAAGTGCTAGTAGTTGCAGTTTATTGGAGCGGGTTCGATTTTCAGCAGCGTCGAAAATTTCTTTTTATTTTCTTCTTTGGTTGAATTTTTTCTAATTTTGATCTATAAGAGGAATTTTATCACTAGGGCTGTTATTTTTGCATGAAAAATTAAGAAAAGCCATAAAAAAGAAATCACAATTTTTTTAGGCCAACCGTCTTTCCGTGGGAATTTTACTCACTGGAATATTATTTATGATGATCCCGAGTGCATTTGTCGGTATTGCAGAAATGAGTGGCATTCCAGTTTTTAAAACTGTTGGCCCTTTTTATATCCTGTGCCTTCTGATAGCTGGGGTGACGAATAGTGTGCTTTACATGACACTGCATGCGGAGATTAAAAATGCTGCAAAAGGAGTTTTTTCAAGTGCCGCTGTTTCAAGCGGTTCGAACGAAGAGAAAACGGTGCTTCTAAATGTGCCTATGAAGAATTTTGTTCGATCATATTGAAATAGGGTATTCATGCATTGAATTGTTTATAATAAAATGATTAAGATACACTTTTCTATCCCATTCTCCATTTTCATCTGTAGAAAATAAGACTTTTGGGAGGATCTATTAGAATCGGTTGATCGTTATTGTATTCCCTGACTTTCATTGCTCAATCGGCTGTGGATCGTCAGAGGAGTTGGGCAGACCAAAATCTTCTAAATGCATCTAGATTTTTTATTTGGAGTCCATAGCCAATGTATTCTCTGATTTCCATTGCCCCAAACAGAGACAAATGATCTAGTTTTGCTCGATTATTTGGAGATTCACGCCACCATACCTTTTGTTATGCGCTTCTCTAAAAATAAGTGTTTGTTAAAAATTATGCCATTGCTCTTTACCATTTTATTAGATACTCAGAATTATTTTTTATTAGAAGTCTAAAAATATTTTTGCTATCTACAAACTTCAATCCAAAATATGGCTTCTCAAATGTATCCAAGATGTGCCCCATAAATTTCAATCTAAAATAATATATGGCTTCTCAAATGTATTCTCAATACAAACGATATGTGTGGACAACTTTTTTCTCAACAAAGTTTGTATAGGATATATTAAAAACCGCCTTGATATGGCTTCAGCATAAAAACCCACTCTATATTATTTACAAATTTGGAATGAAACTGGCCATTGAGTGTTAAAGTTTAGTTTTCAAGTAGCTCTTAGATTATTGAAGCAGTACAAAATCATTTTATAAAAAAATTTCATTAGTAAAAATGAGCTTTGATCAAAAGAGAAAATTTGTTGAGAAGCTTGAAAACTTGCTTATTTTATTTTAATCCAAGATGGAGACAGATGTTTCTTTTGAGCTATATTTCTTCTTATTTTCTTATATTTTTATTGTTTTCTTGCAAATTTTGTCGATGTTGGGGAATGGTTTGATTTCTTTGTTGTTTATAAAGTAAGCTTTCCCAAAAGTTGTACCGAATCAAAATTTGGGGGGGGGGGGGTAGATAATTGTTCAAATGTGGAGGGGATATGCAAAGGTGCAATGGGGAGGGGGAGAGCAATACTGCAATATTAACGCATACAAAATTTAGGTCCGAAGAATTGAGAACGAACAATTCATTGAGGCTAATCTTCCTGTTAGCCCTTACAGATGGACTCTTTGCAATAAGCGGTAAGGAGGTCAAGATTTTAACTTATGTATAACAACTTTTAGCCCTACCCTATACTCTGAACTATATCACAAATTGGAACCCCATAGAATTGAATTATAATCCATTATTGGTGCTAGGAACGAGCTTACCATTATTGGTGCAATTTAAAATCAATCTTGTTATTACATTGGCTATAGCGCTGGATCGTTATCAAGTGAGATATTTAAAAAATCGCCTTGTCCCCCGCCCCCCCCATTTGAAAATCGTCCCTACCAAATTGAATTTTTTGCGATTTTCTCAAAATTTTCAAAAAATCGACTAGGTCTACCAAGGTGATTTGTTCACGATTGTTACAAAATTTTCAAAAAAATCGATTTTCAAATTTTCAGGCCACCTGCTATCCAGTTTACTATCTGGAAAAGAATCATGTTATGAACTCGATTTTAACTTTACTACTTGGCATTTTATTTGCTGTTTTGGATATAGTTTTGGAATTTTTGCTAAGCCAAGTAGAACCACAGCCCGGATGTGCAGCAATCGGCTGCTTTACTAGTCCTTTTTTTAATGCACACTGGGGTGCGAGCAACATGGTAAGTGCTAAAAATCGTAGTTGCACAAAATGGGGTCAAAAATTTTTTAAACGGTTTATATCATGAATTCAGCGCAATGAAGCGAGAAAAATAAGTATTATATCATTAGGTTTTCTTACCATATGACAGAGTGGTAAGGTGCCCCCAAACCGGACACCCAGCTACGTCCTTGAAACCAAGAGAATTTTCCGAGACTTAGGTCAAGAAGGCAACTGATCCCTGCCTACGTCATTGGCTTACAAAGAGACCGCACGAAGTGTCCCCCTTAGATTTTTCTGGTTTCAACGGGGGTATCGGGCATAAATACTTATCATCCTCAATTTTAGCTCATCAGCACTTTTGGCATCACACTCTCTCTAATGGTCATTTATGAATCCAGAAAACGGTCAAACACAAAAATTGATGATAACGATACAAATTCAGATCCATTCGAACAAGTATCCTCAAAAATTTTTTTCAAAAACCCAATTTTAGTCCAACCATCTATCCACATGTCTAATGATTTCTGGCTTCAGCTTTATGCTATTTCCAAGTGCTCTGGTTGGTATCGGTGAAATCGGTGGCTTGGAACTGTTCAAAAAATTTGGCCCTTTTTACACCTTCTGCTTGCTCATGGTCGGCGTCACAAATAGTGTGATTTATATGACACAGCATGTTGAAATAAAAAATGCGGCAAAGGAAATTTTGTGCAGGAAAAATATCGATCGCCGGCTATCAACATCTCCTATAGTACCATTAAGAGGCTATAATTCGGCGTAATTTGCAATAAATTTTTTTTAATCATGAGTTTTGTGAATAAATTATTTTTTATAGATTTTTTCTGAGTACACTGTAACTTTAAGGTGATAAAATCAAGTACATGAATGTAGGCAAGAAGGCGGGTTGCTAAACCAGAAAAAATCCAAAAAATCATAAGAGGGATCCATTATGAAGAAATTTAAGCGCGATTTATGCAAGACAGGGGCTCAATCCTTCTAGCCCTCCCTCCCCCCCCCCACTATCCTGGTTATCGGTTCTAGCAAAATTAGAAACGTAAAACTGGAAAAGCTTGATATTCAGGCAATTCCAACAATGATAATTTTCAACAACAACATCCCTGCGTCACACATGTACATACACTCCCCCAAAATTTCGGACTGGAGCGCGCGAGATCATTTTTAGGTTGCGAGTGAGCAAAATTTTCAAAATTTTTGACAAAATCATAAGGGGGATCATTATGAATTTTTTTGGCCCGGCTTGCGCTGCGCACTGGCTCATTTTTGCTTGCGCATGGCGCACAGCCCACCCTATTTGAGTGGGGTTTGGGGAAGGTTTGTACACGTATGCTCTGCGTGGTCGTATGAGTGGGAAAATTTTAAACAGTTGTTGAAAGTTTTCATTTTTGGAATTGCCTGAATATCAAGCGCTTTCAATTTTGCGTTTCTAATTTTTCTAGAGCCTGGTTACCTGGTTACTGAGAATCTCCATAAATTGAAAAAATTCAAAAAATCATAAGAGAGATTCATTATATAAGAAATTCTATGCGGCTTCGGCGCGGGATAGGGGGTCCCAGTTTCCACTCCCTCATCCTCCCCCCATCTGACTAAACTCCTAACCAAGCATTAAACGAGTAATAATTTCAAGTATCGGTATCTCAAGGCTTAATTTTATAAGCAAACTAACGATAGTTTAAATTATAGGTTTTAAGCATTAATTTAAATTTTCATTTTCTCTAGAAGCCATAAAATTTCACAAGGCACATGATTTCAAATAGTCAACTACATTTGTAGTTAAGTTTTGAATAGGCACTTAGTATTTTTTATTACTTTCATATTTATTGATCCGGAAACGGGAAAATTTATGAATATTAATAATATTGAAATGAGTAGTCCGGGTACTGATGATCAAGTTTCATTTAAACTACCACCTGTATTCAATCTAGCAATCGATTGGATTATATTCACATGTCAAGTATTATCTATTCTAGGAAATGGGTTTATTATTTATTTGTTTATAAGGTGAGGTCGATATCAGTAATGCAGTACCCCTCCCCCCAATTTTTGCGATTTTTCTAGCAGTGGCGTAATTACGGGGGAGTGTTCCTCACGTAAAAATACCTATATACAAAACTTTTTATGAAGTTTGACAACGAAATAAAAATTGACTGTTGGACGCGGGATCGAACACGTGTCTATAAGAGTGAAACTGAGAACGTTAGCCACTCAGCCATGAGTTAAACCTCCAAACCCCGTGATATGGGACTCGTTTTGAAGCTCTCGACGAGCTGAGTCGATTGGCAATATTTTTTAATTTTGACTCTTGTCTTCACATTTTCGGCATTTTGGGCCGCCATGCCCTTCTAATTTTTGCAATTTTTGAGCAAATTATTGTTTTTCCAAAATCCTCCCCCCTCGATTTAGAGGGGGGTAACTAGCAATAGTTTTGAAGGTTAACTAGCAGATCGGGGGAAAATATTTTTAGCACAAAAAATCGATTTTTAGATCCAAACGCCTCCAAAAAAATGTCGGCCTCCGCTTAATTTTATTATTATCAGCCACAGATTTTATTTTTGCCATATCAGGTATATAAAAAACTTTTTCTAAATTTTTCGAAATCCATTTTTAGCCTTTCCTTATATCATCAACTATATAATTTATTGGAACCCAGTACAATTTAATTATGAGCCTTATTTTCTAATGATCTCAAGCCTTTGCCTTACAATTCAATTCAAAATTAACTTGGTTATAGCCTTATCTATAGCTATTGATAGGTTTCAGGTATATCTTAAAATGATACATGAAAAACAAGAGTCTACCCCTACACGAAAATGGTAATTTTGTGATAAAAAAATCGAATTTGAAACAAACATGGGCAAGGTGGGGGAGGGAGCGTCCGATGAGAGGATTCCCCCCCCCCTCCGGCTAAGTTGGTGACCTTTTTTTTTTGCTCTTTATAAGCAAGAATAAATCAGCACCAAAAGTATTTTGAAAATGCTCCAAAATTAAGGGGACCCCTCACTCGGCTGGCCGAGTGAGAGGGTCCCCTCTAATTTTGGACCGGTGAGTGAGTGGGTTGGGGGGGGGGGAGAGACTCCCTCTTTGCCCAAGTATGGCTCCTTACTCGATCTGCCCTTGTCCGTTCGAGTGAGAGAGTAATTGTTGAAAAATTTCGAGGGTGTAGTGGGGTAGAGTGATATCGGGGAAGAGGGACAAGTTAGTACCACTATAAAGTACTTTATAGTGGTACTTACTTGTCCCCCCCCCTTGAGGCCACTCTACCCCTACCACACTTTCGAAATTTTTGAAAATTTTCAATTTTGGACCACAATGTTCTATTCCAAACATGGACCTCAGAATATGTCCAGCATGTCCAAAAACCACATTTAACAACTTTCTAAATTTAGGCCATGCGTTTTCCATTCTATTACCGCCGCAAAAACCATAATTTAAATATGTGGATCACCCTAGCCGGTGGAATCTTCCTAGCGTCTATTGATGTGACCCTAGAATTTTTATTGACTAAAATTCAACCTCAACTTGATTGTGCGGCCATAGGATGCTTTGTTAGTTTTAATTATAAGATATGGTGGGGTGCTACAAATATGGTATGCTTAAATTTGTTAAATTGACAAAAATCAAAAATTTAAAGGGAGGTAAGAATTAGGGACTAATCTCTGAAAATTTTTTTGCCAAAACAGCCTATATAGGGGTAAAATCATGCGAAAAATCGATTGCGCGCATTCCTGAAGCGTAAAATTGCTTCCTTGGCCCTGATTTAGGGAAAAGATGTACGTATTGAAACGAAAATCGAAAAAGTTTTGAAATTTTCCGCTCAAAATCATATTTCTGGGGGTAATTTCATGAATGGAATCGATTGCGCGATTCCTGAATCTTGAAAATGCTTCCTTGACCTGGATTTAGGGAAATAAGATTGTGTATTGAAGCGAAAATTCAACATGTATTAATTTCCTTGAATCAGGGTCAGGAAAGCGTTTTCAAGCTTCGAATACGCGCAATCGATTTCCATATGAAATTATCCCTAGAAATATGATTTTGAGGAAGAAATTTCAAAAATTTTGATTGTCACTTCAATACACACACCTATTTCCCTGAATCAGGGTCAAGGAAGCATTTTCAAGATTCGGGAATTCGCACAATCAATTTTTTGCATGATTTTAGGTCTATATAGGTCGTTTTGGCAAAAAAAATTCATGAGATTGGTACCAAATTCTTACCCCCTTTAAATAATTCAAAAATGTTGAAAAAATTAATAAATTAATAAAAAGTCAAAAATTGTAGGTATTGGGTTTGGCAGTGGTTATTTTTACGTGCATTGTTGGTTATGATTTGAGAAAAATTCAAATCAAGACAAATATGGATTCGATTGAGAAACAAGAGACTACTCAACTAGTTGAGGTAAAATTTAAGCACCACTCCCATTCACGGAAAATGGGGAAAGCGAGCATGCATCTAAGTTTAAATTCAATGTACACCATTGGATTCAGTTTAGTGAGACAAGCAAAACGAGTACCATATCGTGGGGTTTTTATACCATGCTCATATGGCTGAGTGGTTAAAATGCTAGATTAGCACTTTATTGGCTCGAACCCCGGCCTGTTCCAAAAGTTTTTGCATTTACTCAAAAATTTTTGCAAGTGCTTATTTTCGAGTCTACATAATTTTTCTGTCATTATTTTATATATTTATAAAGTTTTTTATTTATATAGTGCGTGTTCGAGTCCCACCTGAGACCAATTGATTTTGCATATTCTCGAACCATATCAAAAACTTGATAAATATGAAAAATAATGTACAGCCAAAATTAGGCGTATGTAAAATTTCAAGAACATATAAAAACTTTTGGAATAGACCGGGTTTCGAACCTGAGCCTATATATGCAAGTCTAGCATTTCCACCACTCGGCCATATGGGTGGGGTATGAAACTCCCATGATATGGTACTCGTTTTGCATTCCATTGGATTCAGCTCAATGTATCACTGAGCTGAATCCAATGGTATATAAACTTTAAAAAAAATAAATTTAGGCTAATCGTCTCTCCTTGGGCATCCTCCTCTGTGGCATGATTTTTATGATGTTCCCGAGCTGTCTCGTCGGCATTGCCGAATGGGCCGGATTTGCAGTCTTCAAAAGTTTTGGCCCATTTTATATACTCGGGCTACTACTATGTGGTGTGAGCAACAGTTTTATCTACATCTGGCTGCATATAGAACTTCGAAATGCAGCAAAAACTGTAATTGTCTCAAAAAGGGAGATTTTCGCAGTTATCCGTCACCAACGACGACATAAAGAAGATCCATTATTATAACAAATGTTCGGATACAAGATGTCGTTTCGGAGAGAGGGATAATCAACTTGTTCAAGATTTAAAAAATAATTTAACGCCATCCCTGAGAGGCCTTTTTGTTTTAGTTTTAAATTACATTTTTTAATATAATTCCAAAATAAAAATGTACGAAGTGATATATTTTTAATTTTTTAAAATTTTTCATGACTATTCTAAATTTTTAAAACACGTTATTTGAGAAAATCGAGCTTTCGTCCAATGCCTGGCGCACAAAAATTTTTTTGCCGATTTATTAAAACCCATATTGGAAATGTTATTGGGCTAGGTGAATGAAGCAACTTTAGTTCGGGGGTC